>VZSV01000048.1:1185515-1295927 GCA_013398735.1 Nothocercus julius
GGGGGCGGCCGAGGAGGCTGCGCCTGTGCCCGGCCGCTCGCAGGCGGAGGAGGAGCCTGGGCAGGTGACGGTGCCCCCTCCCCGCCCCCGTGCCCGTGCGGAGAACCGTTAGGGCCAACCGTTAGGGCCAACGGCCGGCGGCGCTAAGCCGGAGAGTCTCAAGGGGCGGCGGGAAGGGGCAGGGGGGGACGCGGTCTCCTGAGCCCCGCGGCGTAGCCATGGCGAACAGTGACCGTGACAGGCTGCTGTCATGGGGGACACAGGGGCCCTTGGTGTCCAGCTTACAGCAGCCTTAGCTGTGGAGGAGCTCCCAAAACTGGCTGCGCCCAAACAGCAGCAACGGGGAGAGAGCCCCAAGAGCGTGACCACCCCTGAGGGCAGAGCGGGTGGCTGGTGCCCATCTGCCTGCAGCCACACTGCCCGGGAGGGCCCGTCTGTGCAGGTACCGCCTCAGACCCTACGGTGCTGGTAAAAATGTCGGATGGTTCCTTGAGCTGGGCTCCCCGGTAAGCACCACATGGGGTGGCCGTGATCGCCTTCCCCAGTCCCCACCACTGCTCTTGGCCAGGGGCTTTCCCACGTTACTGCTGCCTTTTTCAATCCCACTCATCTTAGCTTCAAAGGCTCAGCGCATGCTGAACATCAGTTTTCTTCCTCACTGGGCACTGCAGTGGGGAGAAGGAACCGCAAAAAGGAGTTTCTGGGCAACTCTTAAGCAAGGGCCAACCACACAAAAAGTGTGGGTTTAGCCTAGAAGTTCTTTGCATTTCTCTGCCTTTATTTGCCTTCCAGAGGCAGAAGGCATGAAAGCCCAGGATCCTTATCCACTCCTTATTAACAGATGTACTTCATCTTTTCTTGGTCTGCAACACTGAGCAAGAGATGCTTCTACAGCATCCTGTTTGTCAGGTAGCTCCTGTGTTTGGTAACAAAATTTGTGGAGTGCAGATGACATCACCTGTTTATTACCTCCTCACCTATAAAGGTAGGTTTGACGAGCTCGTAGCATCTTCGTTCTTCCAGAGACTGTATTTGAATAGAGTATTATCAAAGTTTAACAATTCTGTACTGATCATATGCCAGGAACAGGAATTTCTTCTGCCACCTCTTGTAGGTTTTTGATTAGCACAGAAGCAAAGAATTTGCAGTCTGACACAGCTATGCATAGAGATTCCTGAGTATCAAACAGCATTCGTAAGCTGTACATAGAGAGACTCCTTACATTGTCAGAAGCCCTTAGTTAATCACAGTCTAATGAGGGTAGCGCTGTGTAAGGTGAAAGGAGAAGAAGAAATAGGAAGAAAAAGTAGAGCCGTTTTGTGAGAAATTCTCATTTGCTTTACACGTTATTGTTATTTTTCCTTTCCCATTATGCCGGATTTCATGTTACTTATATACAAAAGAGTAATTACTTGCAGCTCCACAGCTGAGGTTGCATTGTGATTTGTGCTTAGAGCAGGACTAAAATCTTTATGTTTCATACTTCCATGACTGCATTTAGAGTACACGTTTAGCACAATAACACTTGAATATTACAACTGATTTTTTTAATAATAATATTTATTTACCTTCTGCAGAGAAAAATTTGCTATCTGTTCCAAACATTTCACATTTTCTCCTGGCATCAACTCTGGGGGTTCCAATGTATTTCAAGCCATTCTCACTGTAGAATAAGACCATAGGTAAAGCTAATGTTGAACTACTAAAATTAAGCATATAACACTATCCCATTATTTTTCGCAACCTAATTACATTTGACAAGACTTGTCAGAAACAGTTAATTCTGGTTTCACTTTTAAAAGCCACTAACTTATGTCCTGGGTTCATATTCTGATGAAATAAACTTTTCTTTTAATTCTGGTGTCTGCTTTTCATGTGAATTCAATTTTCATCATTGTTTTCTGATTGCTTCTAGCTATAGCTACTGTATTTCTTCACTGCATTTACTATTGGTGTTCCAGCATAATTTTGTAATATTAGATGGAATTGTTCTACTTTTCTATCTAGCTTTATTGGAAAAAATCATTTTCACAGAATCCAAAGTTTCACAGGTACATCAGTTCCAACATGAAAAAAATGAAAAGTTATGGGACTTGTGTAAAACCACTCAGTCACCAAGCCAAATTTCTATCTTTCCAATCTTTCCATCAAACTACATCGTCTACTATCTTCTGTAATCCTGTGGTTTATTTTAAAATCAATTTGTTTGTTTTTCCAGTCCAGTAAGGCTGTTCTTAAGCATCATTCTTCTAACTTATTAAAAATGGTCTTACTTGTTTCCCCCTCAATAGTGTCATTAAACGATATTACTATTTCTCTTCTGCTCAACTTCTGATGTGTTTGTTTATGCACAATAATCAGTTTTCATTTAAATGAAGCAGGTCCTCTTCATTTTTTTTTTTCCTAAAACAAGCTCTCTGTTTCCCTTAAGACTTCTGTGACCTATAATGCTAGTTTATCTTAATCACTGATGGACAGAGTTTTACATGACATTTTAGTAAACTCCCATTCCTAACTTGAATAATGGCATTATTAGTCCCTCTTCTCTACTATACCAGTTCGATACAGCATAGGGTTGCCTTTGCTTTCTTTCACAGCTGTCCTGTATCGCTCCTTATAGTTCCTCCTGGGCCCATTACTAACAACAGATTTTTCTCCTGCCTTATGACTTTTAGCTCAAACTATCAGATTATAACAAAAAAAATCTATTAGGCACTAGCACATAATCTTGAATGTTGTTATTTTATAATATAACCACATCTCTTGGCTCCAATATCCTCTCTGCAATGTTGTCATTAAGTTGGGAGTAACTTTCACATTTTCTTTCTAACATTACTAGTGAAAATATTAAGATATACTGTAATAATAAGATTGATTCTTAAAGAAAATTCTAGAAAATTTGATGCTATGCATTTGTTCTCTTTTCAACATAAACCCTGCTGCTCATGCACTTGGCCTATTTTTCACCCGTTTCTTGTAAGGAATTCCATTCTTGTATGGTATTTTTCCATGTTCCTTATCATGGCATGGGCAGTTAGACTTATGAGTCATCTCATGACCTTCTGTGTAGTTATGTGCCTGTAAAAGTATTCAAAGCTTCAAAGTTTGGGTTTGTTCTATTAACTTTTATTTTTATTAAGGTGCAACTTTGTGATTCTACTAAATTATCAGCATATTTCCTGATGCTTTATTGGTATGATAAGCTGGTCAAATCTATTCCATCTGGATGTACCATTCCAAAACTGCAATATTTGAATTTATCTGGACCCAGGTTCAATGGATATGTTTCAAGTTATTTGTGTGTTAGCACTACGGATTACTTCAAACTTCAGTGCTGTCATATCCAGACTTATTCTCAATATATCTCTGTTGAAGACTTTAGGTGAAATCTTGATCACATAAACTCAAATTCTGCTATAATCTTCAGCAGGGCTAGGATTTCACTCTCTGAATTTTCTCTGAGGATTCACTGTGTTTGACATGAAATTCCTAATTGCAGTTGTTTATATAAAAAGAGAAGCATTAGAGATTTTCTAGATTTTTTTTTCCCTAGAAGATGATTTATATTGAAGGTAGAGTGTTTTATGATAGGGTTAGTTCTGATTTTGTAAAATAAAAGCAAATGATAACAGTACAACAATGTGAAATATCTGTGGTCTAAAGGATATATGACATTTATTTGATTCAAGACTTATAAACCAAAGTTTGGTAACGGTTATTCATCCACTAAGGTTCATTAAGTTGGCCTAATTTATGATTAATTCTGGCCACTACCCAGAAACTCTAGTTTCAAATGATTTATGGTTTGAGTATTTGTTTCAATCAGAAGCACCAATTAAAACTCAAGGTATGACGGGTGTCTTTTGCCTTGATTTTCAATTAATTTCACAAGTAGAGGAAGCATCTGGCAAAAGCAAGGGCCAAATCTATCTTTCCATACTGAAGTCACTAGGGTTCATTAAGGGTGAATTTGACACAACATCTCCTTGTTCTCCAAAGACATTTTCTCTGCAGCTTCATAACAAAGTGAGATTATCTACATAAATGTGAGTTTCAATTTGCATAAAACTTGCAGGAGCTTTATCATACAAAACCTCAGGGCTTGACATCTGCAGCATCTGGTATTCATACAGTACTAACCTTTGAAAGATTCCAGGGAAGTATGTCTTCCCTCATGTTTATTTAGTAATTGTATATTGTAATTTAATTATCATGAAATGACTTTTGCTCACTGAAGTCATAGAGACTGTTACAAAATCTTATTAATATTAAAATGACAAACACAATTTACTGAGACTACATCAGTGGTGTTCAAAGATTACTGGAATTTCTTCGAAAAAAAATGGGGCAATTCTATTGCTCCTGAACAATTGATGAGGTTCCAAAAAGTGTAGATCGTTTTTGAAGCTGAAACACTTTGCCATATATTCTTTTTCTTATTTTTAAAACTGCCCTCGATTTTAAATACACCCACTCATATGACCATTGCACTGTTTTGAATTGGATCACCAAGAGCTGGTGAGCTGAGGAGAAAAAACAGATTAAGTGGGAAGGGTGAATGACCAGTCTCAGGAAAGAGCAGGATGATTCAAAAGATGATATTACTCCAAATTGCTGGTCCTGATGAGCTATACTTTCTGCAGACTCAGGGCTTACTGCAACTAAAAGTACAATTAAGATGCTTTTGCTGTTCCTTCACACTGAAAGCAGTCTTGAATCATCTATACCCAGCCAAGGTAAGCTGCACATGTGGTGGGCATGTACATTCTCTCAAAGCTGTGCAGTTACCAAAGAGTAAAGGGTGTTGCAGCCATGTCCTGCCCCAGCCTTGACACATTCCCCTGCTTCTGGAGAACAAGCATAAGCCAGCCATCAGAGAAAATGCAGTACATTACTGAACCACTTACTGTTTTGCTAGAGATCTGGCCCTGAAGATTCAGCTGAAGTGGAGTTTATGATGCTGTAAAACTTTAGGTCAGGTAAACCTCATTACAACTCTTGGGTATAGCTGTCTCTCTTCACTCCAGATAGCTGTAAGAAGTTATTATGCTGCTTCTTTGCAGAAGAATGGCTGTAGTCTCTAAACCTCAAACACAATTACAGGCCTCTGTACAAACAAAAACTTGAAAGAGACAGCTCAGAACGTGAAAGAAGTGGGTGGAGTGATTTTGGTGTTTCAAGCAGGAAATAAATACAAGTGAGAAAAATACTGGCTTTGTATGTAGGACATACGTAAACATGCAGACATAGCCAATAGGCAGGAGGAGCTAATATCAAAGTTCTGCCAAAATGGGGTAGAGTTACCTAAGAGAAAACTGAGATGATGGATTTTAGACTGCTGGTGCAAACTGGCACGGGTTGGAGCTATGAAAAAATAGCCTTTCTCCATACGTGGCATTCCTGCTATGCTCGAGGAAAGAGGATTTTGTATGCTGCTTGCTATAAACAGGACTGCTCTGAAGAAAGCTCAATCTCTGTTAACAATTTTTCCTCCTAGTGGGAATAATCTACAGACCCCAAAACTCAGACTAGCTAGTGGGCACAATAACAAAGCTGTGTGACATAGTGATAAATCTCAGTTATAAATATCCGTGCTGCTACAAATTGGCTTAAGAAATTTCAAACCCTCATTTTCAAAGAGATTTGTTTTTCTTTAAAGGTGTTAATAAGAATTACACTTTGGGAGTAGAAACAGTGCTATGCTCAGCCATCATTCAGATACCCCAAAAAACAGTAAAAAAAAAAAAAAAATCCTATACAGGACAAAAAGTTTTCAATTCCTAATTTTTAAGTGAAGGGATTGGGGTGTCCCAACCCCCCCCCCCCCCCCCCCCCAACAAATATACTTGCCTCCTCCCATAAGTCTATGAAAAAAAGAGAATGTTGCCAGGTATCTTTTCAATTAGCAGTTGGAACCTAGAAAAAGAGCTTAGAAAAGCGATGTTTGGAGTAGAGTCCTGGCTAACAGTGACTTGGAGCAAGGAGCAAAGGAAAGTTCCTTTGTCCTGGTCAGGACAAAGTCTCTTTTAAACAAACAGGTTCAGCTCAAAGAAATATCCCTGTAAGAGGACTGACCCTTAAATGCCAACCCACTGTTAAATTCACTAAACCGTGAGTAAATTCCAGCCCAAGGAGCAGTTATCTTAAATTATCTTTCCAAAGTGAACCTTCAGGATAACCCAGATAGTGCAAATGATGAATATTCTCAGTGCATGTATAATTAGGAACTTTGTTATGGACCAGTAATTCATTTTCTATACCTGGGTATAAACGAAACAACTACCATGAAAGATGCTACATATGCATGAATGAAACATTCCCAATGTGAAAAGAGGAAAAACAAATATTTTAAATGAACATCTCTGGGCTTTCTAACTCACAGGATCATTAAGAACCCCAAAGATCTTCAAGGTTAACACTCAACTATGGAACGAGTTGGGTTTTTTTGTTTGTTTTTAACTTTGTTACATAAACAGTGTATTATATAATGGCCTCATTAGAGCTGCTGGTTGTTACTGTAAGTATGGCAAATATATATCTACATGTATATAAAAAAACCCTACAGATGCATATTTTATTCAAAACCAAGAGGAAACACCTTGGAGAAGAGAACAGTGATTTTTTTAAGTGTGCAACAGAAATCAAGTCAGGCTATTTAAAAAGCATGTGAATGCCACACGGGATCTGACCAGAATAGTCCAATATCCTGTCCCCAATGTATAGTTCATCTACTTTCCTATCCTTAGCCACTAGCAGATGGTTGAAGAAGTCTATAAAAAGAGGACACATACAAAATGATCCTTTCACAAGAACATCCTCCTACCTTCTGGCAAGAAGAGTCTAAAGATTTTCTGAAACAGAGGTTACATGTCACGCTGAAAACCCAGTGATGGACTGAATGACGAAAGAACAAAATAAGCAGAGATTTAACACTCACTAGAAGGGACCTATGGCAGCTGCTGAATCTTCAGTGTCTCCATGTATAGCACCCTGGATTTTCCTCAGAGATGTCCTATCTAATTACCAAGTTCAACCTGCTTAGCTTGTGAGATCTGACAAGATCATAGCAGAGCATCTGGGATTTAACTTTTATTTAGAAAACTTAATTAGGAATTTTTTTCTTTTTTTTCCCTGTCCTTGACTACCAAAAACATATAACAGACATGCATGTGTACATACAAAGAGGAAAAGCAAACCACAACAACTGGAAAAGCTAAACGCTATAGAAACAGCATTGCTGCTCGCATTAGCACTTCAAAGGAAAAAACGCTATTTTAAAATTTAGCTGCCTGGCAGATGCAGCAGATATAGAACAGCAATGAAATGGAGGTAAGAAGGGAGGGAGAGAAGGGAAAGAAGAAAATGCGTAGGGACAGACAAGAAAGCAGATAAACTGTACATTAATTCAAGGTAAAAATAGCCAAACTATGTGTACTGACAGTAAAATCTTGGCAGAGTGGAACTCACAGTCAAAATTTACATTGACTTCAGGGAGACCTATCTTTCACACTGAATCAATAGTTTTACACTTATGCACAACAGTGTGTCTATACAAGTCCTCATTGTATTTATTTCCTTCTAGTTCACAGCTGCCAATCATTTATTCTACAGTAATTCTAGAAAGGTTCTCAAGTCAAGAAGGAAACTGATCCTTCTTACTATTTTTGGTATTAGATTGTAAACTTGGGATAGAAACCTGACAGTTTATATGGCATAAGTTGCTATTCACACCAATGGTATTGTCCAAAGCACAAATACCATTCATCACATATTCAACTCCTTTATCTTGAAGAAGCTGTATAGAATTTCAGTCCTAATTCATGGGTTAAGGTTATCATCTACTGCATTGTCAAATGCCAGATTGAATAATGATTTTAATGGGAGAGAGTTAAAAATGAAAAAATATATCTTAAATGCAAATTATTTATTTCATTGCAGAAAATCATTTGGCCGCCCTTTGCACATCTGTAGTCATTTCAGTTTAAATGATTCTGAGGAAATGTAAAAGGTTCTTAAATATAAACTTATGAAAAAATGCAATGCTTTTAGGTGAGCTACTTACATTTTCAGCTTTCAAAACTACTTGATGAATGCCATTCTATAGTAGCCTGGAAGAGAGTCTGCCGTGACTCGCTTTATACCTCACAGAATACCAAGTTAAACGTTTTCTTAAGTTCTCTGCTCCTTAAAGTCCTGCTTTATTCTAGAAAACCTATTTAATTGTTTAAATATGTATCTGGAAATTGACATCTCACAACTGCTCCTGCATTTGTAGAAGTCAGCTGTGCCTTCAGCATTGCCACATGACAGGGGAAATTGAAAACATTTGACTGAAGTGTTTAAAATTTGCATCATGTAATCAAAGATTGATGTCTCCTACCTTGACCCAAAGTGTCCTGACCTAAAACAGCCTAATGTAAAAGGTCAGAAAAGAGGTGAACAAGGAAATATCCACCTTTCATAGGTAGGGAACTGAGGGCATAACAGTAAATTAAATAACACTAAGAAAGGTGGGCCTTCACCTCATTTCGTTTGTTGATTTTTTGGTCCCTTTGTGTGTGATATTTCAGCTAGATGTTGTCCTAGAAAATATATACATAATTTGAGTCATTTTAATACATCAGAGCACTATGGGTTATGTTTAACTAGATAGATTTTATTTCTTTTGGACTCTAACCCATCAAAGAACTTGCCCTCTAATGATTTTAGTCTTTAAAAGAAGAGTTGAAGTACTTTAAAAGAACAAATTGACATATTTTTCAAGAAAAGAAATACTTCAAACAAGAAATTAATGGTATCTATATTCTTCTGATGTTAATTATCTGTTTTATTGTGGATTCTATTCCCCAATAATAAAGCAGGCAACTTTGTCTTCAGTTTGGGATATATAGCTCATGTCACAGCTAGTTCTTCCACAGCTGTGCCTGCAACATTGGAGACTACTGCTTAATTAGACTTTCCTCCCTGCAAACAAAGAATAATTGTATTCCTGTGGTTTTAGGCACCACATTATGTTCTAAGAAAAAAACAAAAGACATACGAAGAAAATAAACATTCTGCTACAATGACATGGTTTTCCATAGGCAATGGCTACCATACAGATTAACACAGAAAATACTGAATCCATTTGCCTCAGAAGTTTTTGCAGATGGACTTAATTGTGTATTAACTCTATGGTCAGAGATAATTGCCAAGATTTAAAATTATGCCTTCACTTTTGAGGTGTCCAACTTATCCATATTTGGGGCCTAATTTTATGCTTTTAAAATGCTGTTAATGTTGGTGGGAAACTTGCAGCCTAAATGTTCTTGTACTAAATATCCACTATCTGAGACATCAAAACCTGAGATACCATCTCAAAATTCCATTTGGCACAGCACACCTCTTTTCATGAGCTATCTTTTGCAAAGCCTGTGATTTGTTGTTGTACAACAAGATATCACAAGCACAGAACGCCTCTCCTAAACTTTTTCTTCAGTTACTCCATAGCTGAGTTTTGTTCTTTTAAAATAGTATATTGAGGGGAAAAAAGTACCAAGGTAACTTTTTAGAGTTTGCTTCCAAGAAGCCGTTCACACTTCCATGAAGATTTGCACAGTGTACTCACATCAATTGTCTGCAAAAAAACATTCTAGAGATTCAACAACATGTGTCATTGAGGACTCAAGATTGTCACTGGGGATCAAAGACAGTTTGGGAAGCAGAATTCTAGCACATTACCTGCAACTTTACTGAAAGCTTATGCTATACCATTCTTTTAAACAACAACAGCTCTAAAATAGTTCCAAAGCAAGCCAACAAAAATCTATAGGCTTTCTATGCTACAATCATTATTCAGCAGAACTGCCAGTAAGGGTGATAAGAGTTTTGCATGTACCTTATTTGTAAACTGTTCATTAAAACTGTGTTAAACAATCTCAGAATTCATAACGGTAAGACGTTCTCATTTTCCTTTTTTGTCTCTAGAGGTTTGTGCTTTTGTTGGGCTTGTCCTATGTACCCAGAAATCTCCAACTGAAAAATCCCCAACAAGAGAAATGGAAGTCTACTGATTACAACTAACTAAAAGGTTGAACCCAGGGCTGCTGAATGTAGTGCTAAATCAAGTGATGTTAATAGAAGACATAATTTTGCCAGCAGATGGAACTTCAGCCTGCCTCTGTTCCGAGCTGATCATTGCTGTGATGTAGGGTATTTTAGCTGTGCTTGGTGTCCTGCTATTGAATGCATATACCTCTCATAGTGAGAACTGGCTCATGTTGGCTCAGAGCATAGGCAAATTGAATTCATTTTACCTGTGAAAGTTTGCCTGGACATGCCTGGCAGTGGGAAAAAAACAACAAAAATGAAGCTCAGAATTTTTGCTGAATATGAGTGAAGCCCAAGGTCTTATTTTACCTCTCTGCTGTGGAAGCAGGCATCAAAGGTGAAAATAAATATATTTGATGAATATCATGTTCAACCTCTAATTTGGGTAATTTTCCTAAGTTTTTTCACACAGACTAATTTCATGATATATGCAAAATCATAATCCAATGCAATATTCAAAACTGACATTGTTTTAAAAGATTTTTTTTCAAAAATTAGCAAAGCTAACAAGGGATTAAGTGATATTTCTCATTGATATGATATATAACTTATGATGCCAAGCACATATGCTATCTGCTGACAATGACTAGAAATCTGACATTTTTCAGGGAAACAATGGCTATTAGAATATTGCTAAAATGCATTGAATAAAATGAGCAATTATGGTAATTATGTGGATAATCACAGGAAACAAAGTATGCAAAAGATGCATTGGCTATTTGGTTTATATCTTTAAAATCATAATTTGCAAGAATTCTTTTGACTATTTACAGAATTTGAAAGGAACATTTTATCATTATGACTTTCAAGACATATTTTTTAACAGTATAAAGGTGTTTGAGCATGTAGGAAAAAGGGAGGCATTTCCAAATAGCTACATCCTAGGTCTTTCCTTATCAACCAACATTTTTAAGTATTCATGGGTTGCTCATAAGTAATATCTTTCAATAGCACAGAAGAAGATTATGGAACAACAATGCATAATCATAAGACAAATACAACCAAGATATAGGATATTGCAGAAAGGTCTGTAAACTACATGCATAAAGCCACTATAGTCCCGGCAAAAATTGGCTCATGTTAGTGGGAGCACAGTCCTGCTGAAAACTGTAAAAAAATTTCAGAGAGAGTTTAAAAGATATTTAAAAATTTTAAAAGATATTAAAAGATAGGACTTCGGGCAGGGTGTTGGGACAGGTTCACCACAGACAAAGATGTATCAATCTTAACAATCAACCAAGTTATGCAATGGAAAACTCTTAGTTTCTTTCCAAAGAAGAATAACACATTAATAATACAAACACAATGGCTGAAATTCTGCTCTCACTTCAGAGAATGCCAAAGGTCCCATTGATTATGTCAGGAAACATACTGGGTTCAAGTACGTTCTGCTAAAGAATACTGAGACCTCATTCCTATTTTTTAAGGCTTTAAGTGATTTTTATTGAGTAAATCACCAACGTAACTCACCATTTACAGAAGACGGAGTATGTGATCAAGCTTTATTTCTAATTTAGCTAGAAAGCCTTACAGCCATTTAGTCTGTCTGGTCCTCCATTCTTCATCTATAACACCCAAATAACAAGCTTTTCTTAGCTGCCCTTATCTATTTAAGGTATCAGCTCTTGACAGCATGAACATTCCAGACTGTGCAATTGAACAGTCTTCAGCACAAAACACAGTGTTGCATGGGCCTTCTAAGCATTGAGTCCTGAAGCTCTACATATAGTTTTAAGAAAGCAGAGGTACGGATTTCAAAAATTATAGTTTAAAAGTTACTCACAAGCACTCCATATATTGTTCATGGTATTTTTTTCTAAATTTGTAATAACTTCCTCCTATGCATATTTGATATGAAACAACTTAATACATTCAATAGAATAGTTGCAATGAGCTCTAGTAAGTCCCCTTTAGGTAGTTTTCCATTTTTCAGTCACCAGAAATTGCAAGCTACAGATTAGATTCATTTAGATGAAAAGAATTTACAATTGGAGGTGAAAATAAACACTTCTAAAGATTATGGGGAAAGGAGGAGAGAATTCCTTGTACATTTGTTTTCATTTTTATATTTCTTGAAGCAGTTCAAGGAAAAATACTATCAATCTTCTGGTTCAATTAACTACAAAGTTCAAGCACCAAAGCTGAACCTTATTTATTTAATTTTTCTTTAGATCTGGCAGGGATATCCACAATGAAACCTTGCTGGGGGGCTGCTTCAGGAAGTCAGAGTTCTCAAATACTGACTACAGTATTCTTTGGTCAGTGTGCACTGTCTGCTCAAGAACAGCGTGTGTCTTCCAGAAAAAAAAGCCCCATGATCCCTGTTCTCATGATCCAAGTTCTTATTTTTGAAGGTCTATTCCTATAACAAGACCTAACTGTCAGCCCCTTCCATCTGGAACAGATATATCAAGAAACACAATCCCCGTCTTCCCTTCTTGGGAAGGGAAGCCCTCCCTGGCTTGGCTGTGTGGTCAAACTCTATTTTTAATTGCTAGGTTGTCTGGGCCTTGAGCCTGATGATACTGAAGGAAATACAGGTTTATGAAGAAGCCCAAGAAAAGCCAAAGGAACTTTATGACACATCATGTCAAAGCTCTGTTCCTGTGATGCTTCAGGATCTATCACAAAGCACTCACTCCCAGCAAGCTTTCATGTACATTGTCCTGGCACTGAAGCGTACTATGAACCAGAACTTCCTTGCATCAATTATTTTCTGCCTTGCAGAAACAACACCTCAGAATGACTCTCCAGAGTCATCCAGATGATTGTGTGGCCTTTTTCTTGTTAAAGTCAGAGCCTTAACATTTTAAAGTTTTTAATAAGCATTTTAGTATAGTTTGCTAGTATGGGAGCTGCTCATTACGAGCTAATTGTTTCAAAGAGTTGCTGAAAGTGCTTAAATGTTAAATACATGCTACTGTAAGCAAATATTCTTAAGTCTTTCAAAACAGATGTCTGAGAAATGGTAGGCTGTCTGTTCATGGTAGCGGTACATAAAGGACACCAAGAAGTGGGATTTAATAATAAATATACTCACAACTACATGGATGCTAATCCACATTTTTTTGATGCTTTTTAATTTCCAATTAAATGCATAAGGCAGTTCTACACATAATATTTTCTGTCAGGCCACGTTCACTGCAGACATCAGTAATCCCTGTCTTTCTTCTGCTCTCCCATTCCCCTGTCTTTGCCCCTTTCCTAGCTACCCTCTCATGCCTGGGCATATAAGAACATAAGAACATACCAGGCACAACCTTTGCCCCTACGCCCACCTTTCTTCTTTCAGCTCAGCTTCTCAGTGCACACTTCATCCATTCCAGGCCATCCTGTCACTGTCCCACACAGCATTTCACATCTTCCTGGGGCTCTACACCCTCCCTCTCCACACACAGAAGGCCCTACCATTTCCTATGCCACTTGCTTGATGGGAGATATCATTCCCTAAAAGCCCTTCATTCCACTTTGCTTCACAGTATTGTCTTCATTTCCCCATCTTCTTTCACTCCCCAAAGAAGGAAACACAGCATTTTCACCCTTTGTTCACCACCCTTCTCTCCTCTGTTGTTATGGCTTGGGAGATATACAATTTTGCCGTCAAGAGCATCAGCATTTTAAAACTCTATAAGGAGGACTAAGATAGGAAAGGTGCCATCCATTACTGCAGAAATACCAAAGCTGAGATTCTGATCAACACATGCTAAAAACTCCCTTTTTTTGTTGTTGTTTTTGTTTGTTTTTTCTTGATACATCATTGGTACCTCATTGACTCCTAGAATATTCCCTGGAATTGACAGGCTAGGGTGTTCAACAGATACTGCTTTACAGGCAGATAAATGCTATTACAATGTTCACATGGCCTTTCAAACTTCAATAACTGGTTTATTTTGCTTTCCTATTTTTGGCGTTTATTCTTGTGCTTTTCAGTTGCTTTCAGCGCTACATTGTTTACAACCAATTGCTCTCTGGCAGCCTAATATTGAATACCATATGGTTTTCTTAGGGTGAATACATTTGGTAATATTTAAATAAGCAGCATATCATAGTATCTTGTGGGTAGGAGAGCATGTAAGGGGAGAGATCTCTGCACTATGGAGCTCAAAAGAGAAGTGACAGGCAAACCCCTAAATCTGTGTGGATTACCATTACAGAGAAGAACAAGGAACTGCTAAATAAACATTACATTTTTCTCATTAAACAGATGAGATTTCTGATCTTAAGGCATCAAGTGCAAGATCAAAATCGACCCCGTTACTGTAGTTCAAATTTCCCTTTAATTTATATCACAGATTCTTGAGATTGCAAATACATTAGTACAACATTGTACTTAGCCTGAGCTCATTTTTCTACTTGCTGAACATGTAGGATTTTTTTTACAAACAATTTGCCTCTTCCCTCAGAAAGTCTGCCAGCATTTTATTATGCTGAACTGGAGTTAAGAAGACATCTATGTTCTGTTTCCAAGAGTGAGTTAGAATAGTAACACTGCACAAACCAGCGAAACCTGACATTAAGCTATATTTTTCTGTGTTTCTAAATTTGAACCATTATCGCTCATTTATTTCAACCTCCTGAAGTTTTTGATATACCCAGAGCTTCTTTGCTTGTCTCCATAGACTTCCCATGATCTCTCTACTACTGCTCATAACTGCACCCTTTTCCTCTTTCTTATCCTCATTCCTTGTCTTTTCACCCTGAGCCTCCCACAAACTATGTCAGAATCTCAAAATAAGGAACTGCACAGATCAGCAAGTGTCTTGAAAATATCATTGAAATATACTCTGCTGCTAGAGCCACAAAGAAGGAAGTTTCTTCCTTCCCCAAGTGCCAAACCATACTCTTTCTCTCAGCATAGAAGTTGGAAATATATGAAGATCTTTTTGCGAGCAGAGCTTTGCCCAACACCATGACACAGTGACTCTATTTTCTTTTAAATTGGTGTGTTTAGAGTTTGAATGGCAGAGCTGAGTCAGAAAAGCAAGTCATCTTTTATCCATGGGCTTACC
Source organism: Nothocercus julius (assembly GCA_013398735.1). Classification (NCBI taxonomy): domain Eukaryota; kingdom Metazoa; phylum Chordata; class Aves; order Tinamiformes; family Tinamidae; genus Nothocercus; species Nothocercus julius. The sequence continues at coordinate 1,200,614 of VZSV01000048.1, forward strand.
TCCACTATGAAACTATGAGAGGAAACTAAGGCTTCATTGACTGCAAAACGAAGCCCTTAAAACTTAATATCATTTTATAGAAACACTTGGCGTTAAAGCAGATATCCCCTAATCATTAGCTGACTTCACCAAACTGGTCTGCCACAAGAGGGCAGAAACTTATGTCACTCAGCTACATGTACTGTCATATAGGATTGTCAGTGTTCTTTAATGGGAAATACATGGATTAAATATCAAGTTGAAAAATGAAGTTCCATTATATATTTTTAATGGCTTCAGGATAAAAAACAAACAAACAACAACAAAAAAATGAAGCAACACAATTTTGTCATCTCTGCTGCAATGAATAAAACTGATACACTTTGCTTATAAGGCATTAATTAGTATGTAATTATGCAAAATGTAGGCTATACAGAAAAAAATACTGTGTACAGAGCAAGGCTTTGTTAGTTTGAAAAATGTATCAAGCCAAGCTATTGTAACAACTGTGTAAATAGTGTCAAATCCTTCTTTGTAACAAATGGATAGATTTTTGAAGTAGAAAGGTGTTAGGAATCCAAAAGCTATTATGCTAATTTTATAGCAACTTGCACTTTGGATGTAAGCTACTTGATGGCCTCTTTCTCTTGTTAGACATTTTTAGACATTTAGCAAGTTACATTCAGCATAAAATTCGACACCTCTAATTTCTTCTTGAACTTTTTTTGCCAGAAAAGGAACAATGACTGGAACTTAAATTCCTAGATCTGCAAAAAGATGAGAAATCCTTTTTCTGAAACTCAATCTAGTCCTAAATGCTATTCCAGAATTTCATCAGTACTGAGTTTGAAAAATACCCACTTAAACTATACAATTCGAGCTGGAAAAAATAAAACCATCTGTTGCTATAGGCATAAAGTGGCCTCCTTTGGGGAGATGCAGCATTAGAAACCGTGGATACCTGATGCTCGGACCTGCTACCATTCCAACACATTGCTGCCTTGTGGCTGATTGGGTAGTAGAGAAAATAAAATCAATACAATAGCATTTTATACTTACACTCTGCACTGGCACAATGGTTTTGCTGAGAAAAAAAAAAAAAAAAAAAGAGGAAATAAAAAAAGCAAATTCAGTTTATTCATACTGGGGTAATTTCCATTGCATACGCTGACTTTTGCCACATGAAAACTTGTTATAAATGGGAAGTTGGTGGAAGCATGACAATGATATGTGGGATCTGTTTTTTTGTTTGTTCTTTTGTTTGTTCTGTTTTCTACTGCTGATGCATGAAGGAAATAAAACAGAAAATTTTCTCAACATAGTAGTCTAGCAGTCTGTGTACTGCCATTAAAAATAAAATCAGTCTGCAGAAAGAGAGGGTTTCTACGGATCATCAGCTGATTTAACTATTGAAATGAAGCCTTCCACATTTAAAAATGATAAGTTAGTTATTAACATACATTGCTTCAAAAAAAAGCAGAAAAGTCCCTTTCCTTTTGTGGATATTGCAGCTGAGCAGTTCTTGCAATAACCTGTCTCAGGCAGTCAGCCTAATAAGCATCAGCTTAGTAAAAGACTATACTCTAGAGGCAACTGAGAGAGGAACAGTTAGGTTAACCTATTTGCAATTTAGGAAAAGTGAATTCTACCAAAGCATGGATATCTATACAGTGAGATCAATGCCCTATTCTTTCTCCAGTGCCTTTGTGAAGACACTGATAGACACAATTCGTGGGATGAGATACTGCACAAATCTCCGCACATTTACAAGCTCACAAAAATAATGGTGATAACTTTAATAATCAAGGACAGAATGAATGAGGGAGCTATAAAATTTCGTAAGATGTCAATCTACTCTTAAGGGGGGAGAGTGTTCCCCAAAAGCCTTTTTTTCTATTTTAAAGAATTTAGAACAGATCAGGAGAAACATTTTCTCCAGTGGTAGATAAGCTGATTTTATATCCCAGAAGCTGGTACTACATCTCTCCACAGGTGCCTGGATATGAAAATATTTTAATGTTCTCATAAATCATAGGAAAATAACATAAAATGCAATATAAAGTCCTATGAGATATAGTTTGTAGAAGTTAATTTAGGGTGGTCACGTTATACTGTTGAAATATCAGATGGAATAAATACTGAACTAAAGACATTTGCATACCATAATTATTAATTCTTCGCATCAAACTAGCTATAGCAAACTGAATATAAGTAACACAGATTTGCATTGCTGAGTTATATTGATGTTCATATTGCTACTCAGGATGGTACACCAAAAATTAGCACTTACGGAAAATGCTTATAACATTTGCACGGATTTTTCAGAAGAAATTTTCTCAACTGCAAATACCAATGTCTTCTTAGTTATGTGTCTGAAAAGAGACCCTTAATGTTACTTTCTTAAAGCAATGTCCAGGTGGTACATAAATAATATTTTTTGACAGCATTTTTGAATAAATTCCTCAATCACTGCTATGAACTACCAATGACTGTTTCATAACTATCTTTGGTACAAACAATTTTCAAGATATTTTGTGCAGTCACAGTTGAGACTGCAGCAGCAAAGTACTTCCAGCAAAATCATAGGACATCAAGAAACTCACATGTCTTCTTATATTATTATCACACCCCAAATCACATCAACTTGCTTACTGCACTAATTTAAGGATTAGCATGAAAATTCCTTGAAAATTCCATGAAGTTTTCCAGGCTTGCATAAAGACAGACAGAAAAGATAATTTAGAAGATGTGGAGGACAAAAATTTCCTGCTCTCCTGTGTCCAAATGTACTTTGCATAAACTCAGTCTTGCCACCTTTAAGACAGACTTGGGTGAGATGGGTACGTCAGCTCGTGTTGCATTTGGAGACTACCTTGTTCTTACAGCAGCCAGCGGCCTGACGGAGCTACAAGCCTTGACACCAGCATCAAGGGGCCACCAGGATGCTAATAGCTTAAATGATCCTTAAATGGATCTTGTGTGCTTCAGGGGCAGCTGAGGTTTTCAGCAGCCTGAGTTTTGGCTGATCACATGAATGTGACTATCTCGATAGCTACCTGCAACTATCCCGCATTGGCAATGTGGATGCGCAGAGGTAGGCTAGGCAGAAAGCAGGCCCCCTTTACCCAGTTATTTGGCTTTGCCTTTAAATGGTATTGTAGATGTAACCTCCCTGATTGAGACAAGTCCTTTCTTTCCCACAGCCACTCTCCTCTTTGTCTTACAGAACAAAACTTTCTCTGCAAGGACACTGACCTGCAAGCGTCACTCCAAAAAAGCTCCATACAGGTTTCCACTCTGCCTTTAAGAGAGCGCAAATATGAGGCACTGGTTGTAAATACTATTGTGTAAATAAACAAATAAATATACAGCTACAGGTGTTAAAAAGATTCCAATTTTCTTTTAGGTGATAAACAGCAACATGTGAGCAGGAACTATTGCTGCTTGCATCATTAGATGTTTCTCACAGTGATATCTAGATTTAATTCAAGCTTGATTCCAGGAAATATGACCTCTGGCAGGTAAAAAGGAAAAGAGTATTTGTTGCCTAATGAGAAAAAAATCAGAGTAAAAATCACACAAAGAGTAACATTAATGAAGTAAATACCATAGCTTCTTCTGTCCAAAGAAATGCAAGATGATAAGTACGTCTTCTGTGAAAGAACACATGCAATTCTACAGAAAAGCACACCAGATTAGCAGCTGAACAGAAGTGAACTGGACTATCTGAAAGTGCTGGGCTAGACAGGAGTCTGATGCTCTAACACCTAATCCTTGTTCTCACAATGACCTCATGACTATAAATGTGTGACTCCATTTGTAAATCATCGCCCGTGACAGTCCCATGCAGTTTTGTAAACTCTTCGGTGTGAAGCATCCCAAAAGCTTCCCCATTTTCTTTTACTGTCTTGAATGAATTGTGGGCATGTACTGAAGATATCCTGGAAGAAGCAGGTTGCTTCTTCAATATCTTCATTGTTATCTTCAATATCATCATTGTTCAACATCTAATAATGAATAGTCCAAAACTGGGTTGATTTGAAATTCAAACTCTTTGCAATCACATTTTTTCTACAAGCTAATTTTCAAAACCTTAACTTTTCATTAAAAAAATCAGAATTTTACTTATTAAAGATTTGCATCAGAAGTAGCAAAAGCATCCAGCTCCTGATTTCTACGTTTAATTCCATTCTCTGTTTTTTTGTTTTGTTTTCTTTTCTTTTCTTTTTTTTTGTCATGCTATGTCAAAAGGCTAAGTCAATTTGTCAATCTAAGTCAATTTGTATCTAAGCCAATTTGTCAAAAAGCAAGTAAAAAAGCTACCTGAAATGAGAAAATTAACTCTCTTCTAGTCTGACTTCTTACAGAGATGCCCCAATTATGTCTCAGTGTACTCAGTGTTAAACTTTTAAAAGTGATCCTTGTCCATCATTCACAACTGCTGGAGCTCCAGATAACCAGGGATTTAATTGTTCAGCATTTATGGGCATTCTGTTTGCACACAGGAAAAATCTGTTTTATAACTATGCATTTCACTTGTAAATATAGGAAAAACATGAAAAATTTGCTTATCTATTAAATAGCTATGAGCACTTTTCACTGCCTTGATTTTTTTTTCCCCCTTCATTCATCTGTTTAATCTCATTACTATTATTTGGAGCAGTGGGTTTTGTTTTGTTTTTGTACAGACTGGAACACAATAAGGCTCTAGGTGCTGCTATAATGTAGTAAATTATAACATGTAGTTCAGTTAAATTGCAAATGTGGATCTGGACCTTCCGTCTCAACCCTTAGATGGGTGGTGGCTTCCAGACTTTTTAGATTTACTTTTCATTGTAAATTCTTAGAATTTTTGGCAGGCTGCTACATATTAATTTCCACAACATTTTAGGCGAAAATACTGCCTTATCATTCCATGGCCATTTATCATTCCTCATGGCCTTTAGGTTGCAGCTTGGAATTTCTTCCTGGACCGTTCATAAAATGGTCCATTGGAACTACCAGGGACTTAAATAATTTTTTTTTCTACTTTTATGATTGGAAAACAGACTACTGAACCAGGCTGTCAGCTGGGAACTTGGATAACCTACAGTTCTGGCTCCACTATGGCTCATAGTTTAGCAAAGAGACAGTGAAGCAGGCAGGTGAGATGTTGTGAAACTAGACAGGATTTTATTACAAACTTGTCTGGTTTTCATTCAAAAGATTTATCAAAATTACCACATTTCCACAGGCCATTTCTGTTCTGACAAACTGACACTCTCTGTTGGAAAAGTGTTCTGTCAGAAAATTTCCAGCCAGACCTAGTCTCTATTATAAATTAAACTGTGACAGTACTAACATGGCTAATATGTCAGGGACAACAATCCAAGGACTGATTCCAACTGATTCTCCCATTCTTATATTAAGGTTTCGATAATTATCCCTACCACATCAGCCATGATTATCACACTTGATTTATTATTCGCCAGCACTTGCAAGAATACGCAGTACCTGAAAGACAACCTTTTGGAACAACAGGAGTAGTAATACACAGTGACCAAACAGTTTCCTTAAAGCACTGCCATTAATTCAAAATTAAAAGAACGAGCCGAAGTATTTCCAACTAAGAGAGGAGGTGGCTGGTCCCAATTTAGGTGGTCCCAGGAGGATAATCCAGGCAGCCACAGTTATGTAGCCAGGTTCAGAAGGACTTCTATCCATTCAAGGTCTACAAACTGGAATCATTTTCTTAAGACAGGAACCTAATTGAATGGAACTCTCTCTTTTTTTTTTTTTTTTCAGAAACTTAGCTGACTGGTGACACCTGACTTTTTCAGCTCATCAATTAGGCCATTTGTTCAAAAACATAAGAACAGTAGTTTTATCCTTAGCCTTTAGTTATTAGATTCAAACTGCACCTCCAACTGTACATCCTAGACATTGGAGTGTGGGATAGCTACTACAGCAATCATAAAATCAGGTACAGTGTATGTTAGCTTTGCATTAGAACACGCTGGGAACTCTCTCCACATAGTTCCTCCAAATAAAGCCTTTCAATAGAGAGTTTAAGCTCTTTCGGTCAGCCTTGTTCTGATGTTAGGAGACAGCACATTTAGCTGAGTTAAAATCACTTGCAAATACCCACAGACTTCAACTGAGACAGGTTATCGCTGTGAAACAGTACTACCAAAGACAAAGAAATTATATATTATATTTTTCTCTAAGAATTGGATTAATTATTACTTTATTCATATTTTAAATGTCTTTTTGTATCCAGAAGGTCAGTAATTATTCTCAGATTCTTTGAAAAAGACAGCTGTGGATTGATGAAAAAAAAAAAAAAAAGGCTGTCATTTTAATGAAATCTCCATTCTTGACTGTCTTTCTCCAAGAATCTAACACGTGTAGATGACCTTAGAGCCCGGCCTGACTACTCGTTGTTAGTTCAGTCAAGTATAGAAGACAAATCCATAACGCTTCACAACAGTGTAAGAGAGTCTGCTGCTCAATAATGCCTGACATTTATTAAACTTTTTGCTATTTAATATGCTGTTATATCAGGCCACTACTCCTCATACCATCTATTTTCTTTGGACTTTGCAAAAACCTAAATCAGAATCTTCCTTCCTCAAAGATTTAATATTGCTGAGGCTGCATAGACACAGAAGGATCTGAAAGGATTCAGCTGTTGCAAATTTAGGATAGCACCATAGTAATTAGAACAACACAGTGAATCATGAAAGAAGGTACTGAAAAAAAAAAATGTTGCAAGGCATTTATTTACATGAGAGTCAAATGAAATTCATCACTTGAAGCTGGCCAAAGTCATTGTTGGGAAATAAGAAAAAAATATGATTAACAGAAATATATCTGTAATTAGCCTATATTGTCATTTTCAAACAATATTTAAGTGACATTCTCAACCAATGGTATAATAAGATAGTCACAGTGGTCAAGTTAAAGAAACTAAGAAAGCTAGAACCCTTTCTCAGGTGAGAGGTAGTAAATAACAGTGTGACTCCTTATTGGTTGCACCGCAAAGTGAAAAGGGTTCACCTTAACCTTAAGCAAATCTGTTTAAATGTCCTTAATGATATTGAAAAAAACATATTATTGAATCTTAGCTGAACCAGCCATATTTGCTAGCATATGGAATGCGAAGTTTAAAAACTGTGTTCCATAAACCATTTACATTCATCAGGTTACAGTCTAAACTCTAACTCTAAAAGGACCCTGGGACACCTACACCACACAGTGAAAAGCCAAGCAGAGGCACCGCAAACAGCTCTCAACAGCTCACTCTTTGCTGGGAGCTGCATGTCACCACGTGCTCCGCTGGTGGCGGTCACCTTGCATAAGATGTAGACCCCGAAAGCTGACAGATAACTTGTGTCTGCAGTGGTTGGGATCTCCTTTCTGCATCCAGGCCCACAGTTCACAAACACAAAGGAGAGACTGGGCAGAGTTTACTGAGGCTGGAAATGTCAAAGAACATTGCCCAGCAGTACTCCCTGAGAGCTGATTCTTCTGCTCTCCTGATTTCCATGAAAAAAACCACAAAAACAGAACAACAAAAAAAGGCCTCTCCTTTAGAATCCAACCCCAAGTCCCCAAAACAAAAACATGGAAACAGCAGTCGTCCCCAGGAGTGTCCTGTGTGTTTTGGATCAGACAGATGTTAGTCTTTCAATCTTAGAGCAATCTGTTTCCACGTTGCCATCAAAGAGGTACAGTTAATAGACATCGCTGTGAGAAAACATGCTCTGTTTTCTCTGGTTTCTGGTTTCTCATCAAAACTAACCAGGCCAATATTACATCTTAGCATTTTTGAAAATACCCAACCCATGGGGAGTTAGAGACTGGCATTCTGGAATGTTAAAAGACATGGATTTTAACATTCTCAAGTAATGACCAGAATTCATCAAGTATCTTATGGACTGACAGCCAGGGCAAAGATTTTCCTTAGGGGAAGTGCAGATTTTAGTCATTGTTTACCTTAGTAAACCAAAACACTCAGCTGAAACAATTTAATTTTGACAAGATCTCTTCAAGGCTGTTGGGTCTGTGCAATTCCAAATTCTGGCCTGATATAATTTTGATCCATTCCTGTCATGCTGTTAGTCTCACTGAGGAGCCTTCATTTTTACTCTTCCGTATTGCATGAATTTTAGCATTAAATTTCAGGGCTGTTGTTTTCTTAACTCATCACATGAATATTCTGATCTAATGCACATAATTTCAACAATTGCTCCTTTGAGAGGCACTATCAAAACTATATTTTAATTGGCATTACACCATAGACACTATTTTTCCATTTGTGGTAGTAGAATCAATGACCTCAAGTAAAGAATATTTAAATGCAGAATAAAATTAGGACAATAGAAAGTATTTAAATCCATATTGTTCTGTGTAATAACTTGGAAACCTGAACCATTAGAATCATAATTGAAAAACCATTTTAAGATTTTCAGAATTGATCCTATCTATTTTATAGGAACACTTCGAGAAGAAAATATATCTAATAAGTTCATTTAAGGCATAAGAATATACATTTTGTAACTGGAATAAATTTAATTTCACATTAAGGATGTGAGATAGTTTCCACTTCCAAGAATTTTGGAACTAAAATTATCTAGAAATATTATTTAATCAACATACGTCAAACTTACACAAAGATCCTTTATTCTTGATTGAGAATAATAAAAAAGTGGTTGGTGTTTGGAATACTATTCCTCTAAATGGAGGGAAGAATTGGGACTGCAATGGGACTTCAGTTAAACACCTTAATTTACAAGACTTATCCTTGAGTATCTGGAAAATGCTCATCTACTATAGCCTCAAATCGGGGCTTTGGGAATCCAGGCTGCATGTCGCTATTTACGATCTGTTTTCTTAAGAGTCAATTATTTTGCAATAAAGCAACACTGAAAATAATTTTATGAGAAAGACAGTAAGGAAATCCCATGGATTATTAAGGATTATAATTACGTAGCAAATGTCACAAAAAGACAATATAAGAAAGTCATCACAGATTTCACCCATCACTGGAATTAATTAAGAAAAAGCCAATCAATCATTAGACTTCTATGCAGTACAGTTCAGAGGGTTATGTTTTAGTAGCATGGGTACTTGCCACCCTCATTACAAGTCTCCTTGTAAAGATATGCCCTTCATTTGAGGTTATTGTGCGTGTGTTCCTAACTACAGAAATTCACATTTTCTTTCACGGTTAGTGTAATAGCATTTCTAGATGTTATTACATGAAAAAAGGAAAATGTGAACGTAGTGCCTGAACTCTGATGATATTTGAGGGCCCAGGGTCCCTACTCTTACAAATAAAATTATATAGGAATGAATTTATCAAAGCAAAATCTATTTTACCTTGCAGGATTTAAAAATACTTCTGAGCATAGTCAGTGTAGCCAGATCATAATTTCACAGGGCATCAGTGACTTGAGGCTGTGCCTGGCAGTGGGGACTCGGGCTCAGTGGACTCTGCTGCTGCATTTAGAGTAAACTCAAGTACACACAGAGTAACCTGTGTTCTAAAAAAAGCATAGTCATGACTATGTGCTGTAGTATACGGTATACTGAGCTCAGCCAAGAACAGTATATGATAATGCAGCCTTCTTCCTGGGATATGAATGACATTTAAGCTGCCTGAAGCACCTGTGATTACAGGTTCGGAACAACCCCTGGTTTGTCTACACAGGCCTTCACTGTGCTGTGTGGCACATGTAAAGTTACTCAGTCTTCTGAGCACTGCCATGAACAAAGCTTTAAACAGGCCACCAGAAACCCCCATATGTGCAGTGTTGCTCAGCAGAATTATAACCCAATGCAATTCAATTCAAACAAACAAACCAAAAAAAAAAAAAAGGACAACAGGGCAGCATATTTTACAGGAGAAGAAATTGCCACCGAGGCTGGCTTATACAATATTCCATATTTCTTATGTTTACTGCTTCTTTCCTTAACAACTGAGATTTCTGCTAGATCTGTAATGTCTTGACAAATAAATCTTTATTCAAAACTATCAGTGTCTCTTTCTCTAGCAATTCTTCCTTAGAAAACTGAGTTCTCCTGCAGCAGACAAAAGTTACTGAATTGTTTCTGACAGGTTGACAGTGTTTTCTCAGTCCAATTTCATTGTCACAAGTCCACAGACTTGATGTGGTGACCAATCCAATATGGTGACCAAAAATTTGAGGCAAGGGTTTCGTATCTGCCCATTTGCCAAACCATCATTCAGGAAAGGACCAAAAGTAACATAAGTCACCACATTCACCTCAGCTAGATCAGCCACTAGCACGAGGCTGCCTGAGAACTTGCTCCCTAATCACCTCACAACCAGCGGCAGGTTACCGTAAGAGTTAGACCTCCACCACCCCTTAGTGAAAGTTGGGTCCTGTAAAGATATCATCTGATAGTTCATCTCTCCATTTCTGTTTTGCTACCAGAGCAAGGCAAGAGGTGCCCTACCAATCCTGGTCTTTTCTCAGGGCTTGTTTCTTTCAGGGAGGTCTCTGGCAATGATCAGCACACAGATCATTCAGGAGGATCTTTTAAACCAGTGCAGAGAGGTGACAGGCGAATGGTGAGTCCTGAACCTTCATGCCCTCTGCAGCCTTCTCTCTGGGACCAGGGAATGGCCGGAGGCTCCATCCAGCGTCTCAACTTCCTATTTCATCTTCTTTCACTCAGTTAAAAGTGATCCAGGGAGAAAACATAAATGAACTCTCTTCTCGCCCTGCAACATCCTTTTTCTCCCTTGGCGGGCTAGAGCCCCAACTCCAGCAAACAGTGTAAAATTATTATTGTTTTGCTCCCAGAAACACTCATAAAAAGGCAGCACAAGTAGTGTAAAAAATAAATCTCAAATTAACTAAAACAGTCCTGAGTAATCTAAACCAAGTCTTTCATAAAATGTTATATGACATTACTATAACGATTCATGTAACACAGTAATTGGTCTTTTCATTCAGAAAGGCTAACAGCAAATGTAAACTTGTTAGTTAAGTCTCAAAATAGTGACAAGCACCAAATTGTGCTGGTAAATGAAGGCAGTGAGCAGTGCTGATATGAGCGCTATAGCCCCTTCGCGCTGGTTCGTACTGTGTGTTCTCCCACAGTCCCTTAAGCACAGTCACAAGGTCTACTTTTCCCCTCATCCTGTTTAGACTGCATCTGCTCTTATAATAGAAAAACATTATCATTTTATAGGCAAGTTTTCAATGTGAAAACATTTTTACTGCAGTTATGGCATTACATTCATTAGGAACATGAGTTTATATTACAAAATAAAAACAAAATGCACTTATTTGCATTTTCTGGTGGAAAGCCAAGTGTTTACTGATTTATCTAATAAAGGTAATCTCTTGTTTATTTTTTCAGTTATGTTAGATATCTGTTACCATTTCTATTTTTGAAAACCTTCCCCTAAATATTTTAGCAATCTGTTCAGATACAAGGTATCAAATGCAAATATGTACAGGTAGCCATTAAGCTATCATGCCTCTGTGTGTGTGGAAAGCAAAGCACTCTGGAATCTTTAGATAAAGAAATAAAATAAGGACATTGGACTTACCTTAGTGTCCTTTCTGGGCACCAAGCAAGCTTCATGAAATATGAACATGTCTTTGGAAGTTAAAAAAAAAAAAAGTATAGCTGTGTAGAAAAATCATATAAAAAATGTAAAACATTATGAAAGGGGAAGGTGATACTTATTGTTAACAAAACTTGTTTCTATCAGTCACGCTCTTCTGCTTAGATTTAACTCACTTATTCTCATATTCACGTACTCAGAAGCACCAAGACGTGGGTACCCGTAGTCTGGGCAAGATCGCTCGTAGGCAACGCGGAGTACAGGGGATGGCAGGCTTGCTTGGGACCTTGCTGCTTCTTGGTTTTCTCGATTACTGATGATGAACGCTTTGCTCAAGTTCCTTTAAACCTTTTAAGAGTCAAACACTTATTACAGCATGGTCTTTTGCCTCAGAATTTACTTACGACACCCTCCATATTTCTGAGGCAAGATTATGGTCCCTGTTTTTGTTTCCTTGTTACGTCTATTGCTAGGGGTAAAGTTATGGCTACTGGACATTCTTCAGTATTTGCTGGTCGTAATGTTACCAGTCAGGTCCTTGTTTATCAACACAGGCCATCTTTTTAACTTGTTTTCTATATCATTTCTTGTGATGCTTTCAAACTCAGAAAATTTAATTCGTGCTACATGCATATCAGTCTCATTATATCCATTACAAATCTCTCTCCTTGGGTGCTTTAACTAAGAATGAAGTGTTTAACTAAACAGCTGAAAATTATGTTCAAAAATTTGAATCTCATTCTGTGTGGCTTTCAAATACATATTAGTATTTAGATGAAAAACAAGCAATCTTCATCTTAACAGACATCTTCACAGCATGGGTGTAGGAGTTACCTTTCTCAAATGCACATCAAAAACCAAACCTGGCTGCATTTAGCAGCAAAAAGACACATCTCTCTGACTCAGTTTCATGCAGCCAAATACGTATTATGCAGTTCTCTCATGTCTCTTCTCAGAATCTGTAAAGAAAGAGCAAAGAAGGAAAAAGGATCAGCATACAGAAGCATTCCTCAGGACAGAGTGACAAGACGTTCTGCTGTGTGTAAAATCTGACTTGTCCTTAACCGATAAGAAAGAAGTATTTTCTGAACGAATCTCCTAATGAAAACTCTTAATGATATGATCAGCCACCTTCTTCACAAAAAAAAAAAAAAATGCAGATACCTGGCGAGTGCTGAGCACTGCTTTCACTATCCAATGGTTCTAAGCAATTTTGAAATTAAACAAAATCTAAAACACAAGTATCTAAACACTGCCCTCATTAGATCTGTTAGGGACCAAGCTAATAGAACAATACAAGTATGTTTATTGTTTCTTAACTGTTTTAATTTTTAAATTTAGATTTTTCTAAACCGATTTAACATTATAGACTAGGGCTTTGTTTTAGGAATCTTGGGACTGATATGAAATTTCTACTGGCAATATCAACTATCAATATGTATAGATAGAAAAATCCCAGGAAAGAAATAGCCAAACAGCAAAATTATATGTATCATGTGGCCATGCACATAAATTTCTCTTTGGAAGGGTTCTTGGGGAGGAAGCTTAGGGCTAAGCCTAGGCATCTCTTTGTCTATTTGTACGAATCTAAATAAATAACCTAAATGAATGGATCTCACAAGTCTGTAACTTTGCATTCCCCTGAGAGTTTCTCCCTATTTTTCTTCAGGAAATGCCTATTCTTGAATCCCTTAAATCAAAATTATTTCTCCTGTGTGCATCTGTTTGCATTCTGCAGCAGCATGTCTGTTTAGCTCAGTGCTTTAGAACTCTCAATTTTAGAGAACGAGCCTATTATAAACACAAAGACTATTATTTACACAATGTCCCCATGGCCTACAAACAGTACAAAAGAAAGAGAAGGCCCCATGCCCTGCAAAATGCATAGTTTCAAGTTCTGCTCACCACTCACTCACAGTAAATGTCAGACGGAGGAGTTGTAAGAAATTCTCAGCTTTTAGGCCACTCTGTACAGCAGAGGTCTGGATCAAAACATACAGGGTACCCCAACATATAACCAGCATTCTCTGAATGCATGTGGTGATAACCTTTGTACTGAGATGAATTTCTTTGCTTTGGCACTCATGCACTGAGATAAGTGGCGAATCTTTGACAGATTTCATTGACAACACAATGAGAACGAGGAGTCTGCTTTGGTTTTCTCTCTCTATGTAACATTTCCAATAGCAAGACTCTACTGAGTCCCTCCAAATCTTCTCTTGCCCTTACAGAAGCACGGAAAGCCCAAGACTGTGATATTTGCAGAGCAAACACACTTTTTTTTTCTTTCAACCTGTTTTGAATTAAATATACAAGTGTTCAGAGAATGAAAGGGATGATCCTGACAACTTGTTTTACAGTGCTGGAGGAAGCAAAGTCCTGTTGCAAAGCCAGAAGACAATTCTCCATCCTGAAAACGGGTCTAATACAACAGGATAATCAAAAATCTGAAACGGACATTGGAGATGGAGGGGTACCAAGCAGCTCTCCCTTCCACCAGCACCAAACTCCGTGTCACTGTGCTGATGGATTGGCCATGGGAGAAAAGGGGAGATCTGGCAGTTCTCAGTGCTCCTACAACACACTGGGCAGCGAGTTCTGGCTGTGTCAGCAGTGCAACCTGCCTCTTCTGAGTTAACTGCATTGGAACAGAGCATCACACTTGGCAGACTTAATGATGGCACAGTGAAGAAGCTACGAGCACTGGGGAAATTTGCACACATTTCCATCTTCTTCATTGGCATTTAATTTTTATTCAACTATCAGTCTCACAAGCCTTATCAGCCTACTTACTTGTTCTAAAAACTCAGGCTTATTCAGTGCACATCCAACGTCTTCCTGGAAAAAGAAAATAATATTGAGCGGAGCTTTTGCAACATGCGAAAAATTTATGCCTAATGAAGAATCAAAACAAGCAATAAGAAATGCTCACATACAAGTATAAAAAGCCTTAGAGGTCATACAATGGAAATTAATATCTCTTATTAGCTTAGATAATGAAATTTTGTATCTGGTTAGTTTTAATATAGGTCAAGTAAATGAGCTAGAAAAGATAATTAAATATTGTGGCAGTTTACTTAAAGAAAAAAAATTAAAATTCAGGCAGTCTATGGTTTTGAAGTTGGGTATTTTATAATCATTGCTTTTCTTCTGGGGGCATATGCCCATGAGTATCACCTTAGAGTTGTGCAGTAAGGCCTAGAGAAATAAATGAAAAGAAAAATCAGTGCAGGAAGAGACTGCAGCTAATAAATATTTGATCAGATACACAAATTCACACAGTTTGATAATGCCTTAAGGAATTTGCCATCATTTATTAACTCCTGTAATGTAAATGTATGATATTAAATCTCTTATGAAACAGTAACCCCATAAACAACTATTAATATTTTCAATCAAATATTCTGCAGAAGCATATACATCTGAAATAGTTACTGACCAATACTAATGTGGTAAAAAAAAAAGTAGAAATGTGCTTCTCCAGTATAGAACTGTAGAGTTGTTTATGCTCCTCTGAAGAAGTATGTCATTTTAATAGGGGAATTAAAGACCTTATAATTACCAAATTATTTAAAAGTTTTTAAATTAAAAAACAAACAAACAAAACAACAACAACAAAAAAAACACCCTTGGTCTTAAGGCAGATGATATCAGTCGTTTGGAGTAAAGAAACACCTATAAATGCTGGTATTTTGTTTCATAACCTACTAAATATTAAAAATAAAATACACAAAAAGTAGCACTCACTGAACTCAAAAGTAGTTGGAAGAGCAGCACCACTCAGAATCAGATTAGTATACACCAGTTCCTTTCACATCACTGTGGAGTAGCAAGATGTTCCCTCGACGACAGAATCTTTTTTACAATTTCCAGTTGAATTACGGTATGTCAGATAACGCTTGCGCATACTGCCTTGCTGTTAGGTTGTAATCCCACTGAAATCAATAGGTCTCTTAGGAGACAAAAGTACTACTTTAACTGGCTTTAAGAGTCTCCAAGTCAGTGTCCGTGATATGGCATGCATCATTACAGTGCTGTGGGAAGATGGTGAAAACACTACAGGTATTAGGCAGCAAGATTATTATATAGAAATGAATTTTCTATTACTCTCCTATTGGAAGGAAAAACCCTTACCTGCTCATCAGTTCTTGTGACAGATTATAATTTAAGACATCTCATACTACCAAACAGAGCACCTGTGGGCATCTAGAGCCAGGAATCTTGAGGCTTAATGTGGGTTTTTTTCTATACCTTCAACAAGGTTCAGCAGTCACACATACAGTGATATTCGTTATCTGTACCATATCACCTTTCATCCTTTGTAGTTATTCCTTTACAGAGCTTTTCTTTTTACAGTAATTCTAAAATATAATCGTGAACTTAAATAGGTTCCAGTCAGAACAAACATGCCTTAAAATGAGTGGAAACAGCACAAAAAAACACTTATCATCTTCACATTTCTGAAAAGGACAATTTTCTCCCCATCAGCCCTGACTAGTTCTCATCTGTTGGAAGCACCATGCAAAAGCCCAGCTTCTGCTCTACATAATGGACTTACAAATCAAATAACATTGGGAAATCATAAATGGTGTTAGAAAGAACTTTCTGTATGAATTGGTCTGTGTACTAGAAAAATCTTCATACATGTTTTGAATTATATTTTGTGCTATTTATCCTAATCGACCCCATGACATTTTGTAGGAAAAAGAATGGTTAGCATTGCCTTCACAACACCTCAGTCACTAACGTACTCAGGCAGAGCATTTTTGTTTGCCAAATTTTAAACTATGAAGTTAAAGGAACATGCAGTTTTTTCTCAAATTACACCTCTTTCAAAACATATACCAGCATGGAGGATCTTAAAGCCATTTTGTTTCACTGGATAGAAGAAAAGTATTTTAGGCGCTATGTTAACAAAAGCAAATCGCAAACTCTTCCAAATATATCTACTCCCATTCAATTTATACTAAAACAGCTGTACCAGCCCAGACAGAATAAAGAGCACAAGTCAGGTTTTAGTGACTATCATGCAGGTAGGTAAGGAAGACTTAATGTAGCTGAAATATTTTTAGGGATTCTGATTTAAGCTGTGCCAATTTTTTAGTTTCCGCTAGTCATAGCACTTGCAGATATTTATGTTGGTCTGGTTTGGACACAGACAAAAGAAATGATACATTAATGAATATGATTTGCACTGTCTTAATGAATATGATTTGCACTGCAGCCTCAAGTATGGTAAGGAAGGAGTCAAAGTCTGAAACAGTATAGTGAAGTGAGTCAGTTTAACAGCTTGGAAAAATATATTACTTTAACAACTTCCTCTGAATATTTTATATAAATAAAATATAAATTCATGTTACATTTTCCTAAAAGAATGAATTACATTCATAAATGCCTTGTTACACTTTGAAGTTTAATTCCTAAATTTCTCAAGACCAACAGAAAGATATTGGCAAAGACTTTTACAGCAGCCGATGTGAGTGAAGTACACAGTTCCCATTGAAATTCAATATCCTTTGTGGACGCTTGTAAATCCCTGTGAACATTCCTTCAGAGCTAAATGTATATTTTAGTACTTTTTACACAGAGACAAAATCAATATGATAGTTTAAAGACTTAAACAAGGCTTGATCCTACAAACAAATATTTATTATTACAAGAGCACAAAAACCCACTGAGGCCATGAAATGGTAGAAAAGAAAATCTTTTCAGGAAACACTACATGAAGAGGCTAACAGCTCTGAATCTCACTTAAAACATGAGCTAGTGCATAGTCATTAAGCCACAGGTGTATAGGAGCCTTAAGAATATGACTGTACAGTGTTCTTTCATCTGAAGATGAATGGTGCAACTTTTTCTGTAGTTACATACAAAAAAAAAATTCAAGTTCTTTTTTTTTTTTTTTTTTTTTTAAACTTAACAAGCTTACTGGACAAAAATGAAGCTTGTAAAAGCTTGTAATAGGAGGTAGCACAACAAATGGATTGAACATTTTTTAAAGGTTAGTAGCAGTCTAAGGGTCTAAAAATACTCTTTAAAAGTCACTGTACATGATGTGCAATTAGATGGATGAGATTCTGCATAATTTGGCATATGCCAGAGATAAGATTCCCTGCAGAGCTGCTTTGACTGCAGAATATAATAGATGTGACCTTTCAGGGTTGTAAAGACAGCAGTACAGTTAAAAATCATACATTTTCAAGTATTTCAAAAAAGCTCTAAACACTTCACATTAAAAAATGTGCTATTTCAAGAGCCAATCAGGTTAGTCAAAGGAAAAACAGCACTTTGGTGAGCTCAGCCATGCAAGGTCCCTAGGGGCTTGAATCTCTCTTTAAACAGGACATGAGAATCCAATGCCAATACTTTTTATGATCGATCTCTCTTTCAATAACATCATTCACTGTGGCTTGATGGAGCTCAAAGAAACAACTGCTAAGCAAGGAGTAGTCACCATCCTGCAAAATCCTTTACCTCTTCTCTGCACTTGAGTAAAGGGCACCTATAATGCCATTCTAAATTAATACCCGCATATAACTTTATGTCACATTAGCTCATTTGGCTGTCTGGTAGGTGTTCAGAGTGAAAACAGTGCTTCATAGAGAATACTCAGTACAAATTGAACAAATAAAGTTTTGCAGATTTTGCTAACAGCTATTTCTCCGATTTGTTTCCACAGAATTTGCTCACAGACATTTCTCTGTTTAGTTTCTGAGGGTTTTTTGTTTGGTTGGTTTTTATTTTGTGTTAGGAAGTTATGCTTGCAGTATTTCTTTAGCTTAGTGAACAACCCATAGTCACATGACTGGTCAAAGATGATGCCAAAGTCCACTGAAGCTGATTTCAGCCCATCCACTGACTTAATGGACTTTGGATCAGACATCAAGGGAGGAGAAGCATGAGCACAGCACTCATTTCAAATACACTAGTGAGCATAGGCTGCCTCAGGACTGGGTCCTGAACACAACACAAGAGCAATTGCAGTTCAGACTCTCAGCCCTACCTGTAAAGTTCTAAGGCTTATTGGGTAAGGTTGGAAAGGCTTAATGTGTAGAGCTGATTGGAGGAAACAAAAGTTTTCAGATCTATTTAGCGCTAATAAAATAGTTACGTGAGTGAAGAATATCAAGTTCAGCCTGAAAATAGATTTCATTTTGTGTCTTCTTTGGTCTTAATTGCATACTTAAGTAAACGGAATATCTCCTAACCATGAGTTTTAAGGTTGTTATACATGGCAAATGAGAGCTCCTTTTGCTTTGTTTCACTTACTCATGCCAACAGATCGGGTTTTTAATTATTTAAACTATTCTAATAGATAAAACTCACTGCCCTTTCCAGATTACCAATGAGATGAAAAGGAACAGTGAAAAGAATTACTATACGATAGACATATTGATGGTCCACCTGTCCAAGGTGGTACTCAAGAAAAGTACTGGAAAGTAACTAATAAAATGATAGGATCTAAAGAGTTTTTAAAAAACGAATTAATCTCTTTTCTGCTGCAGCTTCTGCAGAGGCATTATTGTCTCAGAAAAAGCAGATTAAAATGAATGAAGTTACAAGGTAGGACTGGCCTGAAGGAAAGCGTTATCTGACACTCATGTTTAGAATGAGTGTGAGGGGAGAGAGTTCTGGAAGTAAATGCTGTAGAAAGAAAAACTCTGATACATTGTAAGTCAAAGAGTAAAAGTCTTTAGATTTTTGTTTTAAACAATGCGTATGTTTTTTTTTTTCAAAAGGTTAGTGCATCATTTTCAAATATCACTGCACATCAGTGCAATTTTTCATGAGCCCTGCTCTCTTTCAGTGTCTGTGTGACCTGTCAGTGCTGGGAATTCCCTTCATCTTTAAAGGTTTCTGAACAGGCCTGAGCTTTTTGTAATTGAAAGGTCTTTGAAGAAGATGTCAGAATGGGAAGAGGATATGCTTCACATTGGAGAAGATGTCTGGCTATTAGAAAAAAATATGGAAACTTTCCTGTTGATGGTGGAACTGGTGTGAAGCAGACGGCCTTAACTTTGTGGGTCACAGTTACTTTGTGGGATATATGTACAAATAGGTTGGAGACTGCAGAAAGCAGCTAGTAGGGCATTAGATACTCAGTTCTATGAAGTAAGCACGGAAACAGAATTCAGTCCCAACCTCAGCTGAGCTCTCAAAGAAGTTCTAAGTATATTAAGCTGAATTTTACCTTGTTGCAACTGCTTCTGACACCCAAGCTCACTCGTTTACAGAAAGCTTGGTTATCACTGTTATCACTGCATCTTGATGAATAAACCGAACTGATGCAACAAAAAATACAAAGAGAAGACATTTTTCAATTGCTTTTATGTCAGTCCTATGAGACTCTGTAACAACCATACAGAATTAGAATTTCTCATTGCAGAGAAGGAATTTGACACAACTGGCATTCCTGAAACTTGATGTGGTGATTCATGACTTGAATATTAATATAACTTGTTATTATATATTCACAAAAGTAGAGTATGTAGAATATGAGAAAACTTTCTACACATTAAACATACTACACCTACCTCTTCTAGAATTACTAGTAAATTAGACATAAAGGATTTTAAATACATCTAAATGACCATGCTAATAATGCCTAGGTAGAAATGCATTACAGATTATCAGACCAGAAAGTGGGATAAGTTCCTTTTTTAGTACCCATCAATAATGCGTACAACTAAAAAAGAAATCTATTTTTATCTAAATTGTGAGTTATGCATTGAAAGCTTTGTGTAGATAGCAATAAAGTAACATTTAATGAATGAAAAAATGAAGAACCTGACTCCCCCAATCCTTCCCCCCCCCAAAAAAAAAAAAAGAAAAAATACTATTTTGGCCCTCAATATCATGGATAAAAATGGATTATTCACAACTCAGAAGGTTGGTGGTTGCCTAGGAAACTGTGATCATGACCCGATTTCTTCAAAAGCAAGACAAGCGAAGAACAGGATGCAGTCTCTCTCTCATCATGTGACAGAGAACCTACACTGTACTGGCCAGTATGAATGCAAGCGATGAAGGCTGCCGGGTCATGCTCACACATGCCTGGTCTTTAGCAGTGACAGCTTTCCTAAGCTAGTGGATATTACACATGAAGCGACTACAAGGAAAAAAATAGTGAAAAATTGTTAATTTGGAAGATCCACAAAACAAAAGAGTAGAAGGTCAAAATAATCAGTACAATACAATACTAGAAGCTGGGACTATGGCCTATTACAACTTTTGTGAAAGCCTGTGCTGACCAAATGCAACAATTTCAAATAAAAATCAATATACAACAAATAGGAACATGAAACTAGCAATAGTAGTAGATACCAATTTGCTGTTTACTGATAAGAAGAAGGAAAGATATTAGGAGAATGTTTGTCTGACAATCTAAAAGCATAAAAGGAAGTAGTTTCTAATGTATATTAGGAGAGAAAAATACATCTCATTTTTTTCAAATAGTCAATTGTTAGGATTATGTAGAAAATTTATCAAAGAATGTGTGCTGTATTTTCAAAGAAGTTCAATGGGATGCTTAAATCATCAAAGCATGATATATATTGCAGTGAATAAAAACCCCGCTTCTGCTAAAATCTATGGATGATGGAAAGGTTAGAATGATACCTAACAACAAGAATATGGCATTCATACACATCAATCTCTAAATATTCTGCTTATGATAACACTATAACCTCCAAAGCTGAGCAGGTCATATAAACACACAAGATTAGAGTAAGGCTGGGACTACGCAGATATAACAAATCAATTTTATATTGATTTTGAAAAATTTGAGGAAAATGTTTGCCTAGCCCATGTGTGTTCTTTTGAGAGACAAAAACGTCAATATCATTTTGATACGCATGGCATTTCAAACGGTCAGGCATACAGTTCTGTTAAATTGTCAATTTGAAATATAAAAGACAAAGGCCTGGATTCAAATCTACAGTACATCTGGATAAAAACAATCCTATGTTATAATTTTTCAAAAATGGTGATTACTAAACAAACATATAATTTTAATGAAATGGTCTAAAGTTTCCTGATATTGTACAGCTAACTGCAAATCTCAAAGCTCTGGCTTCTTATTTACAGAGTTACTATTTTACAAAGAACTTTTGAGGGCTGTTTGTGTTGCTGAGGGTTTTTATTTTTTCTTGCTGCTCATTAGTTGCCAGTAAACCCTCTTCAGGCACTGGCTACTCCTTAATGGCATATATATTTTTGTTAAATTTAAATAGCTTCAACAGGACGGACAGAAGCCAAGTAGATTTGCAGTTACGAAGTTTATAAAGTTCTTAATTTTTATAGTTATGTAAATAAATATAAATAATTCCCCCCATACAACAGACCACTCAAAAACTACAAATAACTCAAATGTCAATAGTGTCCATGACCACCTAGACCAAATCTTATGCTTTTGCATAGCTGCTATGTTTCCAATCTCCTCTTTCACTTTAAAGGAACTGTCAGACAGGGAAGACATAGGAGTCCCATACTGTGGAGGGAGAAGCAACTGCGTTTCTGCTATTTCCTAGTAAACTGAGAGGACACCAGAGAAAACCATGGGCAGAATCCACTTGCAACTCCAGCTCCTGGGGTCTGCACCCTTGCTCTTGTTAGGCACCGCTTCAGTCCTTGTAGTACCAAACCAAGCCATAATTGCTAGAGAAATGTTTCCTTTCAAAATTATTCACCACATTTGTATCATTTGCAGTATGCCACCATCTGTGTGTGGTAGTGGAAGCAGCCAAATGATAATAGATATTCCTTATTTATTTTTTCCTTCTGCACACACTTAGGATATTTTCTTTGCTATTACATGTACAGATAGGCAGATAAAACCCAGTCATTCTCATGTGAAAAGGGATTCTGTACATTCTATAATGAAAATAAAGCCATGTTTTAAAAATGATTGAAAGCTTTTGCGTCTTATATAGGGTAGAGACTTCTACTACTACTCAGTAGAAAAGAGGTACTTCTACTACCTTCCAGTGTGGAAGGGAAATCCTTCTCATATCCTGCCACTTCTGCTACCCTGTTGCCTCTCCTTTCAATGTCCTGGGTCCTAACAGGGTCATAGAACTTGAGTGAAGGTGACATTTCACCTAAATGTTGTATAGATAGGTCATTTACTTAACTGTTTCTACTACCCATAGCTGACAGCTTTGGGACACATAAAGAAACTACACTAAACACATGTATTTGTTCTTGACTATGAAAAAAAAATCCAAAGAGAATCAAAAGTAAAACAATTTCAGTCTCAGGAAACATCCAGTTTTCATCAATATTCTCTATGAAGAATTGCTATGAGCAGAAATAGTTTCCTGAAAATCCTCAAAATCAAAGTGCCTTTTAAATCACTCCTACTCTGTAATACCGTTATTTTAAATTAATTTAAACAAATATGAACTGTTGATGCAACAACCTGGGAAATTAGATGACCTGTTTTGCCTGTTTTAAATTGTCCTAATTTAAACCAAGATCACATCTTGAAGTATTATCAATGTCCCTACTTTTCCTGACAGAAACAATAAATAAATAGGCTGCTGTCAACAATTTACTCTTTGAGAGCATCCTATTTATTTTTGCTCATCCTGTACTAATTTGCAGTCCATTACATGAAACTGAGAAGGTTTAAGTGCTGTTGATATGGGTACAAAACTTCTGTGTGATTCCTTTATAGCATAATTTGTTGGTCTATGGCATTATGCTTTGAAAGCTTTGATTGAAAGTTTCTCTCTCTTCCCTGTGACACTGCCTTTCGAGGTTTAAAGATAATAAAGAATAGTTTATGAAAAATGCCTAATAGTGGTAAAACATCTACTTTTCATGGGTTAGCTTGTTTCCCATTACTTTGGGGTAAAAAGCTACAGAACTTGCTCAGTAGTGCAAAGTCAGTACCTGAACTAAAACACCCACAGGGAAGGGCAGGAAAGTTTTAATATGTAGATAGCCGCTTGGTGCAAAACCTCATTTCTCACTGTCTTTTCTCACTAAAGGTCAGGGTTGAAAAGAAATTGTGCAACTTTCACGGTATTTTAAGTGTACATGTCTGTATGTCTCTGTTCAAGCTTTTAAGTGAAATGCGAAAAATATTACTCAATGTGGCTGTGAGGTTTCTAAGGTGGTCTTCACATTTTTTTTTTTCTTCATCAAAACAGAGGATAACATTTCACATCGACGAGTAAAGCCCTACAGATATGCATCATCATATGCTATCTCATAACAATTTCATCAGCCTCTACTGACCTCTGATTTAGGTCCCATTCCCTGATTTTCTCATACGTTTCTGTCTTACATCCTTCCTCTATAAACTGCTGATATAAGCCCATATGTATTTTTACATACAGTTATTAGGAAAATGCTAGGAATAAAAAACATATATTAACTTTTTGAAACAGACTAAGTACTGAATATTTAGTGTGTATTTGCAGAGAACGAACTTTCCATAGCTGGGGCAGAAATACTGGCACGCTTGAACAGCACGCTTAAAAGCAATTTTATGAGCAATAATAGTTGGTCTAAGAGTTAGCAACGGGTGAGTGGCACCTATGAGCTGTATTGCACTAATTGCTAATAACAGCTGCTGTTAACCCTTGTTATCAATGTGAGTTGCACAGGATAAAAGACGTACTAAAGGGCAACTAAGCTGAAGTCCAAACAACAAGAATGCAGTCTTTACATAAGCATCATCTCTTTAATTTTCAGTCATTGAGCCAAATAATCCTTTCATTTTATATTGAAGCAGAGTGATTTGACCAATGTAAGTTACAGAAGAACTTGGCTGATTAAATTAGTTTCAGACGACTCAGGTGCTAATAGGGAAGGCACTAACAACAAATGATGGTGAATAATGAAATGGAAAAAGACAAGTAAGATTCAGTAACTGAGATTAATTTTGATAGTAAGTGCTAAATACAACCCACAATAGTACTCAGCAAAATGCATACAGTAAATGTCTCTAATGCTGTAAGTTACAGTTTGCATGTTTCTTAAAGTGTATTCAGGTATCCTTTATTCTGGAATGTCAGCAACGACCTAATTGCAATCCATTTGCTCTGTTTACTTTAAGAGATATTTCACAACATATTATAAAACAGAAATATGCTTGGATGCACAACACAGAGGTCACAGGTACTTGGGAGTATTTACCATCTGCTGGCTTTAGTTCCCATCTGTGTGCATTATCTGCTTTAACATTCTTGTACTACTACGATCAAATCTATTCAACACTGAAAAAATTTAACACCGCTATAAAATCCTGATGCCAGCTGAGAATGACAAAATGCTGCACGTGGATGACTCATATTTTGGCTCTAGGTGTATGCAAAACTCTCAGTCTTCAAGAAGACTGGGTTCTGA
Source organism: Nothocercus julius (assembly GCA_013398735.1). Taxonomy (NCBI): domain Eukaryota; kingdom Metazoa; phylum Chordata; class Aves; order Tinamiformes; family Tinamidae; genus Nothocercus; species Nothocercus julius. The sequence continues at coordinate 1,225,536 of VZSV01000048.1, forward strand.
ATCCCCATAGACTGAGGAGAACCTTGAATGTAGGTCTTCAGAAATGCTGAGTATTTTTAATTTCTAGGCATCATACCAACAAAGGTAATTAAGTACATGATTCTCCTAGATTTCAGTGGGAGCTAAGTTCCCAAAATATAAATGAAGAGTCAGGCCAAAGCTTATTACACGAAAAAGGACATTATCACTGCCATGTTCTCTCTTCTTGCTATTTCAGTGTTTAATTTTTAAACAAAAAGTAATCCTAGCAGAAATTTTCAGAAGAAATTTGAAGTGCCCTTATACTGGAGAGGAGTACTAGTTGTTGGTCCCTAGTGCACAGCTATGAAAGGTTAGAATTTAGAATCACTTTTGAGCTTTTCCTCCTCAGTTAATTCACCCATCTCCATGCGATTACAGCTGCAGGCTCCTAGCCTACGCTCTAACCCTTGCAGACATCCATGGCATTCACCTGTGTTTCCACTCTGGAGTCCACTAGGCATTGCAGCTCTAAGCATCTAAATTGAACCTAGTCTGTGATTGGCTGGATTGAGGCTGTTTGCAGTAAATGGATCTTTTTTCCAGGATCTTTTTTTTCCTTCTTTGTTCATCTTATTTTCTTCTGTTCTTTGTTGAATAGAAAGAATATTTTCCCCTATTTTATGGCTGTGATGCCAAATGTTGATTTTTCTCAGTTAAACCCCAACAAAGATGCCTAAATAGATGGCTATCACCTGATCATAATTCATAGGATAATTACTAGCTTGACATAGGCATTTTACTTTATAAATGTAAATGTTTATTTTTCTGTCTTGTAACTACATATGAGTCCTATTTAGGCTCAATATTCTGTATATTTTCTGATGTAATTATTGCTGTGTAAGGTTTTGGATAAAGACGGCATTTCACTGCTAATGGTGGCAATAGAGTTTATCAATTACGAATTCTCCATTTCAGATGAGCTGTAACAGGTAACTGAAAAAAACACTGCCTTAAAGTCAGTTTTGTATTCTCATTGCAATTAATTGAAAACTAGGTCAACAGCCACTCCAGACAGAAAGTGATATTAAATGAGGGGAAACGTTACACAGAAATAATTAAGCACTAGTTATATTAAAATGTGATAACATTCTTTCAATGGCACCTGCTGACATATAAGTTTGAAAGCCTTTTTTTTTTTTTCTCTCTTCCTATTACATCCAGTTTCAGGACTGCAACACAATGAAAACATCACTTGTCTTTGGAGCCTCAGTAATTACTCTGATAAACATGCAGGCGTATGGCATACTAATGAGTGGACTTAAATATAGGAACTAGTAATTAAATTTTTCTTTTTTCTTTTTTAACTACCTTAATTGGTTGTTAATTTATGCACCTGATTTTTCAGGTACTTGTACATACTCATTAAAAATGACCTCCAAGAAAAGCAAGAATGCTGAAAAAAGAGGCAGAATGACAGGTTGGCTGCTGCTACGTTTAGCCTTTTCCTGTGTTGGAAAATGCTTTTCTAAGTACTGTAATTATACATGATGGAAATAGTAGAACAGTTTCAGAAACTTTTCATATTCAATGGTATTATAGCACTAGTTATAGAGCTGTCAGTACTTTCCTTCCAAACCCCTGTTTACCACTTTGTTACAAAATTCACTCCAGGCTGAAATCTGATGAGTACTGTATAAGCCTGGAAAAGAATAACGGTGTTTTTGTTATACAAAATCTATCTTTTTTTTTTTTTTTTCTTTTCTGTCAGAATATTAAGATATTCTTTATTATAATCGAATTTCACTAAGGAAGAAAAGAAACTAAAGAACAGATTTACTTTAGTCAATGCAAAGTAAGTGGACTAGAAATTTGGTTTTAACATAAAACTGTCAGACTACATAAAACTGGTTGTAGCACACGTACAGTGATTTCAACTCATGCTGTCTCTTTAAATTCACATTACTTTAATACTAATGTCCTTAAACCTTCATGCAGACTGGTAAGTTGTGAAGTACTGGCTAACACTCTAAAGCTTTTCGTGGAGAGCACTGCATAAATGTCATTTTATGCAATAAATTCATTGATAACTTCTGAGATTTAAGAAATGTAATATATCTACATAGTACCTACGATGGCTTTATAGACCTAATAATCCAAAAGGTATGTGGTTGTCTTCTGGGAACAACCCTGCTTCAAACTACATATATGAGGACAGTCACTAAAACTTCCGTGCTCATCTGGTGTCAGGGCCACGTACTTTTCTCACTGGTGACACAGTTACATAAAAGCACTAGCAGAAACTCTCACCGTCATTCTTAGGTCAAGCGTGTCCCAATGTGTCTAGAATTTCCAAAATCCAAAATGACCTTTCTCAAGCAAAGATCCACTCTTGCTCTGCCGACTTCGTATTTTGGAATATCCTTTTCACATCAAGAGCATTTCTGGGGGCAGGTTTTGTACCTGGTAAAGGCAAGTATTCACTGGTAAATTTTAGTTTTCATCTTGCTGGTACTGAATTCCTCATTGCTAAAACAGAGACGGCAACTCTGCAGAGAACTGTGAAGACAATGTGATTAAGTTACAAGAAGTGTTCCAATACTCTGCTATGCAGTGGCAGAGGACTCACTTCAAAATATTAATTCTAGTGGAATGACTTAGCTATGTTGCTGTACAAATTGATGCAAGAATCTTGAGAAGGAAGTGACCTGTATCTCTGAATATTCAGAGGTAACATATGAAAAGCAAATAATAAGCAGGTCAATTTCAAACAGATTTTTTTCTAAACTCACCAAAGTTTCATAATTCAAACACCAATCATGAACTTTAGATTAGGGGTCATATCTTTGTAAGTGCTTGTACTGTAGCTAATACAATGGGTCATAATCATGGCTTTATTGAAAACTAAATATTAAATAGCAGTAGCTATTCAAATAATACCACCATCTCTCTGGAGTGCAGTACATTTATTGCTTTGTACTTTTCATAGGATAATTTTAAAAGGAAAATAAAATGTGGATTGACTGTACATCAAATATGGAATGGCATTATGTATAGCACAAATGTGGCAAAATGTTCTCTAAAAGAAAATGCATACTCATACCTAAAGCCGACTCTGTTCTGCTTCCTTTTTCATTATACCTGATGTTTCATTTTAACATATACATTTGAAACTCACTTTGTGTTTAATGGAATGCTCTGGGCCAAATTGATCCCTAGTGTAATGTTGCATGTATATGTCAGACAATTACCGTGATTTTTAATGGCGTGAGTTTGGGGCGGCTGCATTATTCATGCGGGGCACATTGCTGAGAAGGTCATACAGGTCACCTGAAGCATTTAAAAAACCCTGCAGTTCAGGAATGTGCTTTTTTCATATGTACTTTTAAAATATGTTCTTACCAGTTTTGCTTTTGTATTGATGAGTACTAATATTATTTATTTCACCCTCTACCTATAAGGTCGGATTTCATTAGTTGCTATTTGCAGGCTCAAAATGACAAGAAGACTACAATAAGCTTAAAATTAGAAAACCCCAAAAGAAAATGCCATTGTTGTAGCAGATTTTCTGTCGGTAGAAGATTAATGGGACAGACCTGTAGAACATTTTCTGTATCCTGTGGCTATTCATTTAACATATTCATTATGCTGGGTATCATGTTATGTTCGAGCATTTGCAAGAACATCTTCTAATTTTTAGTACCAAAGTCCCTGGATTTTCTTCAGTATAAAATATTGTTAGGCTACGCGTGTCTGTCTGTAGGAAATATTCGAAAGAATTCATCGTAGCATTTGACATTATTATAACCTGAAGGCATGTTTTATCTGTTGTTTCGACGTCCTTCTCTCAGTCCCTGCCATAGGGGTTGCGGCCAAGGAAAAATGGCATCAACATTACAACTCATGAGCTATTTCTCCCTCTGCTCTTGGAGCTGTTGTTTTCGGCTTTGAACTGAAGGAACTCAAACGTATCTTATAACTTACACCATACAGTAGGCCAATCACTGGCAGCTCCAGTTCTGGAGATCCAGAAAGACGGTCTTGGAAACCACCTTGGAGTTTCAGAAACTACCAGCTGGCATTATGCTGAAAACATGCAGAACCCATCCTTCATTTGTGATGATGGCAGCATGGCCTTGCCTTGACCAAGGGCCCAGTACCCGAGCGTAATGAGCCATGACCAAGAGGATACCCCAAACAAGGCCTAAGCATAAGGAGTTGTCTGACATGACAGGGCAAACAGGACCTGAGTGTAGTGAGCCTTGGCATTGGCCATGGATCAACAAATGACAGGCGAACACTACCTGAAACTGCAGGGAAGGTACCCTGTGACCTAATGGCACCTCGTGCCAACATCTGGCTGCGAACATCCTGGGTGGCAGAGACTGGGGGGGAGAGTTTGCGGACATGAGGATCCAACACAGGGTAGAAGCAGAGGGATGAGGCAGAACTATTACGGGCTGCTGCTGAGCTACTCTCCAGGAGTTTGGGACAGCCTGGTCATGGGGATCACCACATTCCCTGCAGCTTACGGTGCTGACTATGGGACTGATGACTGCGGGGCCGCAGTTAACCCTGTGTTTGTGTGTGTGCAAGCACGTGTGAAAAGCTTTTCCCGACAGTTTTTTTGTTGCTTGGCCAATCTAATAAATTGAACCGAGTGTCACATTATTTGGCTGCTTTTACCTCAATGGTATCACTTCTTTCCGGTTTGCACTCTTCTGGGACAGCACATATAATTCAGGTTTCAATCACTTCTTAGGAGCACTGACCATCTCTTGCCTTCAGTCTCTCAAATCAGGTTTAAGAACAACATTATGGCCTACTGAGATTAAGTGCAAACACTCAAAGAAAGAGCTGGAGAAATGCCTCAAGTGACCTCTATTTTGGGAGTGCTTCATGACATTTAGATATAACAGTGTTTGGACAGTAGTCAGAAAATAAGTTTTGAAAGGTCCCAGTAACAGGCATGAGACTATGACTTTAAGCTGAGAGGTCTGGAGCAACTAATGGTAAAACTCCACTGCCAAAGAACAAAAATCAGACTTTACTTTGAAAATTCTCCACGTTTTCTGAGTATTCAGGGCTAATTAATCAAAACCTCTGCATTCAGGAGAGGGAAAAAAAAAAAAAAAAAGCCCCTGCTGATCTTGCTTTTCAAGAACTTATCCTGCGTAAATTATTGAAAAGATGAGTCATAATTTCCACAATTTCCTGTAAACACGCATATTTCATGAGATCATGTGGGAAAGATTTTAGAAGCATAAAACCATCAACTTAATTATAATTAGCATTTGTACTTTGGAAACTCTGACATACGTGTGTCAAAAGTTCGCTTTTGAATTATGTATTTTTATTTTCACTACATTTTCATTAACTAGCTTTTTATTTCATAGCATATTTTAACCATCATTTATTTGACCATGCTTGATGTCATCAGATTAGTATCTTTTTGCAAATATAGAGTAGGATATACCAAGACAGACTTGATAACCAAATCTCTTCTCACTGCTTTATTCATTCCTCTAAATATATCTTAAATTTCTTAGTATTAAACATGAAAAAAATTAAAGATTGTCTCTTGGAAAAAATAGAAAAAAAATCAACGATTCAGCAGTGCCCTTTTACATCTAGACCTTGATTTAAGGGCTAACACAGATAAAAGCATAAGGTACTATGCTGCTGTAGCACATTAAAAGGTCAAATTTAAATGAGTTCAGGTTGAGATACTGTTCTTTATCTTAGGGAGGAATAAATTACAAACTCCTGTTAAATATATAACTCATGCAACTTTTTTTTTTTTTTTTCCCTCAAATGGGATATAAGGATGAATTTAAGCCATAATTATGCCAGTATTAGCAAATGCTTAACATCAAACTCCTGATCAGTCATACCAGAATAAAAATGTATTTAGTGTTTGTGCAATTAATCATATGTATTGCTGTTTGGAGGACTGATGTCTTCTACCCTAAAGATCTGACATGTGTGCAATTTTCCAAATAATTTAGTTCAAAGGAGGATAACTCTCCTTAGCAAGCAGAATAACTTTTACACTACACTGATAACTTACGGTGTTTGTAACAGTTAGAATATTGAAAAAAACGTGTGATAATTACCTTTAGTGCTTCTGCTGTAGGCAAGGTTGGACCCTGAATTTTGGGTTCAGAAACCATTTGACTTTCCTTTTACCCAATTACCTCAAGTAGGAGGTAACTGTGTCAACTGTGAGGCTGGCGGAATATAGAAGCCAGGTGGAGAAGATGGACTGTATTTTCAAGAGAAAGTAATCACTAATTTATCTTCAAAATGAGACAGAAACAGGGACACAGAGAGGAGAAATGCAGCAGAGAGAAAAACGAAAGATAAAGGGAAATCAAAACATAAAATGCTGTGCATATCCTCAAAAATACATTAAATGTGTTTCTGCATTTATAAATAGCAAGAAAAGCAGCTGAGAGGATAATAATTACTTGTCTATAAATTGTTACCTCTTATTCTTCACAGTGGCTATGATTATTCATCTCTGGGGCAAAGTCCTGTTCAGATCTTGCAACGGTATTAATTTTGCCTCCATAGGTTCCCAGTAAGGCCAATGGGTCTCTCTTAAAGTGCCTCTTCATGAAGGAATGAGTTCTATACACCTAAAGTCAAAGTAAAAAAACATATCTTATTCATCTACAAAGCACCACATGTGTGTGCATATACATATGTATATACATGATGCAAAATGAAATATAAATAATGTGGATAGGGCACTCTCTTTGTTTCTACTTGTTTATTCTGAACAGCTGCATCCACCTTCAGTGAAATCTTTTGGACTTCTGCCATTGACTTCAAAGGAACCGGATTCAGGCCATTAAAAAAAGCAAATATTTGAAACCAACACTATTTAAAAATCCTGGCTTTGGAAGCAATGATGTGAAGCTCAGAGTTTACTCTCCCCTATGTAGAAATAACCTGTAGGGGGGGAGAATAGGACCTTTAGATAATTAACTATTCAGTAATTCTTAAGCAGCTCAATAGTGCTTTTTATCTTCAAAGTGCTTTATAAACATTAACTAAGTAATCCTCACAATCCTCTGAAGTAAATAATTTGGTATATATTATCCTTATGACGAACTGCAATAAATGAACAGAAAATGCTGAAAATAGCATTTTTCATTTATGTTTTTGTAATAGGAAAAGGAAAAAATGCAACAAACTCAGGCTGCAAATTTGTTTTTTTTTTTAAATAAAAAAAAATACTGTGTGATTTTGCTCATTGCAAGAGATGAAAAATCTACTGCAGAAAGCAGCTGTCTGAACTCTACCTCTTCTCTCAGAAGCAATTGTACATAGTCTTAAGTGAACTTCCCTGGTGCATGGCTCAGACAGCCTTTGCTGTCATGAATTGCCTTGATTTGTGGAAGGATGGTTTGACTGCAGACTTTCCCTGTAGATGAAATTTAGGGTGGATAACTGTAAAGTGATGCAGCTGTGGAAAAAAAAAAAAAAAAAAAAGCAAATGATCAGCTTGAGGTTGAATTTTAGCGCTCAGAAGTGAGATCCTGTGGTTATTACAGAGTTCCAGGAAAACATCAGCTTAATGCTCAATAACATCTCAAAATTAAATCAAATGTTATGAATTGTTGGGAAAGGTTTAGTGGGGTTTCCTTCTAAGCATATATTTCAATGGATAGTTTGGTTGTTTTTATGTATTGATAATTCAGAAATGGACTACAAAATAAATGTCTGATATAGGAATTTAGGTTTATTCTATGGTATCAGCCGAAGAATTAAGCACATTTCCCACAACGTTTATCAAGAAAACAGTCCTTCTCTAACAATTATTTGACAGACAGAAATACTCCCCACAGTTAAATGTCCCAAATTTACTATATTTAAAAAGAGAAAGAAGGTAAACCTGGTAAACCATGCATCATCCAATACGCATGTTTGCATTAAAGAACATGAGACCAGCTTTCATTTAATTGACTTTCACAGTCTCCTATGAAATGATGGCTAATGGAAGTCTGGCGGCTATTGGTGGTCATGTTAATATTGCTATTATCTGTGAAGAAATAAAATAGGTAGAGTGATATGGAATACTGCAGAATTACTTTGTATTACATTTTTATAAACACACACAACTCCTCAGTCCTAATATATGCACTAAATTTGAATGTTATCTTTATTCTCATATCTGTGGCATGAAAAAGGCATTTAGCCTTGTTCCATTATAATATTTTACTGTTTCAAAATTATACTTTCCCAAATTTACACTAAAAATGAAAAAAATATTGCCCAAAAGGACTCCTTTTTTCCTCAGGTAGATTTATGGGTGAGCTGAGCTTGCACTTCTATCCTGTGCTCTTCTGTAACTTCCTGAATGATGACAAATTGTACAACAGTTTGGTGATATGAAGAAATGAACTTTTGAATATAGATAAATAGAAGCTAATCTGATATTCACATCAGAAACAACTCTAGGAATATAACTGTTATATGATGTAAATTATGTGGAAAGTTAATTCTGATACGGAAATTGTTTACTCTTCCCTCCTGGTGATTATTGAAAAAAAAATGAAATTAAAAAAATAAATAGATCTTGATCAGAAACACTCTAAAAGAAAGTGGAAGGAAGGAATGCCACTGATCCAGCCCAAACTTTGCTCTTTAGGGACCCTATATTCTACATTAGAAACACTAATTCTGCTCTATCCTAAAAATCCACGATCAATGTGCCTTAAAATGGCTATAAAATCCTTAAACACAGTGTTATATGATACAACAATATGGAAAATCCTCAACAGTTAGGCTCTCTCTGTAACTCAGGATGTCCTTCTCAAGTTCACGTGTTGAGGTGTCATTCCTGTATGTTCAGAGGTCCCTATCTCAGATCATGTTTTGACAAATCCCAGTGCTGAATGTGTTTGAGATTCTGTAAAAAACAAAACAAACAAAAAACAACAAAAAACCCTGTTTCCTCCAATTTTTTTTTAATAAAAAACTAATTAAAATGTTAGAAAAAAAGTGAGCATTTTGGTAAAAATTCCCACAGAAAGAAAGCAGTTTAAATTCTAAGGGGCAGTTTAAATTTGAGATAAATAGACAAATACAGCTAATTAAACTTTTTGTTGTTGTTGTTAAAATAGCATCAAGAGCAGTTAGAGAATGGCTCGAAATAAAAAAAAAAAAAAGGAAAAAGGAAAAAATCTTTATATATGTAAATAATTAATGTTGCATGTTAAAAGTAAGTTGGTGCCTGACATGTTCAAAAAGAAACTTTTCCTTTATTCACTCCTCTATTAAGCAGCTGATACTACCAGAGACACAATACTTAGAGAAAAACAATACTTAGAGGATCCACAACTTCAGTCCATCACTGAAATTTCCACAGATCAAAATTAGAATTCTGATTGCCCATGAAAAAGTTCAGATCCTGACCAGAACAGCGACACTGTAGTGTGTCACTGTTTAGAAATACTCTCAGAACAGGAATGAAAAGAGTATAAAAATACTGGAACAATGTTAGCTGAGGCTAAGAACTAATAAAATCAATGAAAATCATCATATAAACTTGCTGAGCAATTGGACAACTGATTCACCAGGAAACCAAGATACAAAAGACACTTAGGAGGATCTTCCATGAGCAGAGCTATAAAATATTCACGGGGAGTCTCTACTGCCACTGTGTAGTGATGATACTGTTTGTGGAGATGCCATTACAGAAATATGATATTCAAAATATGAACATCTGGTAATCAAATGCATGACAGTGCAGTATTTACAGGAAAAACATGATTTATTCCCAGGGAAGGATATTAATTCTAATTTAAACACAGGCCTTCCAGCATCTTCCTTCTGGAAGACAGAAACACAAAAGGGACAGAAGGGAAGTAGAGTTGTGTGTATCAGGAGAAAAATCAGAACTGAAAAAACTGCTACAGTGAGCCTCAGAGAAATATAACGAATCAATCTTGGATTAAGTTACTAGATAGGGAAAAATAAGTAAGGCTAGCACTAGGGAGGTTGTACAGACCTCCAGAGGAAGGAGAGACATGAAAATAAAATTCTGTTTAAAGCTGAGCTTAGAAAAAGAAGGTAACCTCTCCTCGCCACTCCCAAAGCTTACAAGAATTGGTAATTCCAACCCTCTAATTACCAAAAACCTTAGAGACGCAGAGGAGGGGAAGTACGAGAATAAAGATGTAGTGAATGATTACATCTGAATTAATTAGGAACATAAAGACCCTAGTACAAAGACCTCACTGATAAACATTAACTAGCATTAATGTTTTCAAAAAAAATCGAGACAATTTTGAAAAAAAGCTAACTGAGGGATTGACAAGCCCCTTGTATTCGCTTATAAATACATGGAATAAAAGTTTCAAAGGATGTAAACATGAGTTTACACAGGTCAGCTGAGGGGAGGAAAAAAAAAAAAAACAGGAGAAAAGTGCTGAGTAATGGACGTAAAGATAAATTCTTTTCCTCTGTAAAACGGTGCAGCCCCATTAACTTTTTCATACAGTTCAAGGCAGGAAGGATCCATTAGGACATCTATCCTGACCCTGTATATCATAGGTCATTAAATTTCATTTTCTATTGTACTCAGCTCAGTAGTTTATGCTTAACATATTACAGAAAAATATCTAGTCTTGATTTGAAGACAGAAAGATGGAGAATCCAACACTGCCCTTGACTTTTTGTTCTGAAGGTTAAATACTTTTGCTGCTATGAAATCGTGCCTTATTTCTCATTTGAATTTGTTTGGCATCAGCTCCCAGCCGAGTTCTTATTACTACATATTATTTTCAGCTAGCTTAAACAGCCTTTTAGCTCTTAGTATATTTGTTCCTGTTAAAGTACTTCTAGAGCATAACCAAGCCACTTCTGTTTCCTTGTGAAACCATACAGAATAAGCTTTTTCTTGAGTATACCTCTACATAAAGCTTTAATAACCTTTTCCTTTCTTCTCCCATCCCATTTTTAGCATTCAGTACACATTCTAATAGTGGTATCAGCCGTATTACATATTATCAGCACATTCATTTGTTCTTTGCTTATATTTTGCAGTGGTCATTTTGATGGAGCATCATGCTGAAGCCCGGTTTTAGCAGCACTAAGTATTTACTAGGTCCTGTGAGGCACTAAAGCTCTATCAAGTTTTATGTGCCCAAGGTTTCCTATATAATCACTGTACCATGTTAGGCTCCTTCAGAAAACAAGTCCTGTTTTAGGTGAGTTATCTCCATTTACCATATAGAGAGGTTAGAGTGACTGAGCTCCTAATTTGAAATCTGTTTGGCCCTAACAAAACGAAAGGAGGAGCAGGATGGATGCACACAGGATGCACACTAAGGCACATCAGCTTTCCAGCTCTCCATAAAGTACCTGGAATTCTCTGCTCTTTCCCAGCTGGTTTCCTCCAGTTCTGCTCTCCACCATTTCTGTTCTGCTTTATACAGAGACATAAACAAATTCTAGAAAATGGCACTGTTTGATCAGGAATTTACCAACAATTAAAAGCAATTTTTTAGCCTCCTCCTTCCTGTCCATCTGTCACTGTTTCCACACCCACTGTGTTAGTAATAAATATGTTAGGGGCAAAAGAAACCGCTACAGCACAGCCCATCACTAGTCTTTGCACGTGTGCTCATTCCTTATTTTCCAACTGATGGCAATGTAACCAAGCACTGGTGCTTCAGCCGAGGCACTCATGTGGCTTCATGGTTTGATATAAAATATTACAGTTCATCAAAGCATTCTACAGCTGAAATTGGTGTTCCATAAACAAAAGTGGTGAAGCAGGCTTATTCTGACTACACCATTGATTTCTGCTGAAGACTTTTTGTAACTCACTTCCAGGTCTGTTTTGCTCTATCACTCGTGCGTTATGAGGTCACCTATAACTCATGGAAATAAATGATGTATCGTGAGTTATCTTTTTGTAAAATATTGTGTTAATATATTTAACTTGAATCATTTGGATCTTTTTCATAGAATATATAAATTTGTTTCTGACATACCAATATATGTAATTCTCACATTGTATGATAAAGTAACACAATGAGGCAACTCTGCTATACCTATTTCTATCATCAAAAACAGTTATAAAATAAATTGGAAAACACAATCTTATGTATTCATAATGCTACATTCCAAAACAACATGCACCAAAAAAATCTCTCACCGAGCTGGAAAAATCTGCTGCCCTGAACACCTTCTCCAAACAGCTTTGCCTTTCTTCATCGAGTCTCACATACTGATTTTGTCATTTACAAGATTTTCCTCCTCCTCCTCAAGCAGTGCCATTCCCTCAGGCACCAAAGAGAACAGTGCCTGGAAATGAACACAGGAAGAAAGAGCACATTTTATGCTGTTTCTCTTTTGTTGGCTTAGGTAATCAGAAGCTATTTATTTACATAGCTATTTCATTAAACGGTGACCGATTTTATTAGGCTGCCATCCCATAAATTAAACAACATGATGTTTACAATCAGCCTTTGGTCCTATCTCAGCCAAGACCTGAGTTTTCTAATAAATCAGTTACAGCAAAGAGAGCAGAGGGCTCAGCTCGAGATGTCAAACATGTTCGTCCTTCCTGACCTTGGGTCAGTTTCTATTGCCTCATAATTCAATTCAAGCAACTTTTGGATGACCACAATTTCAGACTGCCAATATAACAGAGGACCTGATCAGCCTAAGAAGGTTACATTGGTACCAGGGCTGTGGACATAATGTTACTTTAGCTTTCTCCAGTTGCAGGATACCTGTCCTCTTGTCAGCCCCCAATTCACACAGGATGCAGAGCAACGTTGGTAGGAAATCATCTCAGAGCTTTAAAAATCTTATTTAGTGATAACAATTGAACTCCAAACCCCTTTAACTCTATCTATCAAATCCTCTGTTGCTGATCTCAACTGTTGTGATAGCAAAAGGAAAATAACACGCCACTGAGGTGACTTGTGTCCAAATCAAATCTCCTTTAATTACAAATCTGGGAAGAATATTCTCTGCTAAACTCTCAAGTGAATACAAGAGAAAGCAGTTGCAGTTCCCCCTTATAGAAACAGAAAGACCCCCTTTCCCTTATTTGTAAGGCAACATATATGGCTGAATGATTAGGCAAGCCACTGAAAAAAAAATTAAGGAATGAAATAAAACCTAAAAATTCCAGATAATTAAAATGAACTTTCCTATTCTCAATTTTGTGAATAAACCGAAAATCATATAAATAGTACCTTCTTCAGAGCCTCCATTTTAAGAAATGGAAGCAATGGAATTAACCTACTTTATTAACACAACTAATCTTGCATCAACAATCTATGTAAGCATGTGTTAAAGTGACATAACTGCTCTATAAATACCGTGTTTCTTTAAGATTGTGCTTTCAAAGGCTGTCATTAATAATGGCACAGAGCTCTAATTTTCATTTTGTCCTTGATCACAAATTAGATTTTTATAAACTGCTTAGACACTGTTGATCTCTGTTCAGATGCAAACGAATCATTTCAAAAAAAAAAAAAGCAAAGCACCAGTAACTGGCATAACACACCAAGGCAGTCAGGATGAGCAATCTGCAAGACATTAGTTTTGATCACACTTTTATCTACGTTTCACAAAACTTTCTGGAGCGCTTAGTGAGTTATCTGCAGAACTCAGAAGGCAAAGTGCTAGATTTATTAAACTGCTGAAACACAAAAGTGTCATTTTCATAGTGCCAGAATTCTTCCTCTGAGAGAGAGGAGGAATAATGTGCTTCTGTATTTCAACAAAGAAGCGGTTGCTACTGCAGCTCTGGAAAGAGTCTTTCACTCGTGGGACAAAATTCTATTTTTACCATATATGCTTGCAGCCAAACTTCATCCCTCATTCTAACTGTTTTGTAAACAGAAAATTAAGTGTGCTCACTGGAAGAACCAGAGAAAGAGGATTTGGCGGAAACATTTCAGCCGGTGTCCTGAGTTCTTCCTTGCCTGTTTCTCTCTTTAGCACGTAAGGAACATTTCTGGGTGAACTTGATCTAGGAAGGACAAGGTAAACTACGCTGCACTTGGCTGATTCACAGCACCCTGGGCTGTGTTCATTGCTCCAAGCTGTGTGGGATGTTCCATACCTGCAGTAAATTGAACACAAAAGGGCTTCAGGTAGTCAGCTTTTCAAATCCATTCTTTATCCTTCGTTTTCTCTCTTTTTTCCCCTCCCAATTTGAACTGTAATCTCACTAAAAGAAATACGATTCATGATACATGAATGCTTTGAGGCCACCCCGTCAGACAAAACAAGAAATTTCAAAACAATCAGTAGAAAGACAAAGGTGCTTGTGAAAGATTGAAAAACACTACTTTTACTCTTAAGATTTGGGTCAGATGTCACCTATATCTTTCTTGGTAATTAGCAATAAGAGATAGCATTGAAAAAATAAGTAGGTAGGAAGTATTTCAGAACATGCCTCTAAGGGATAGCAATAATTTAATAAGGGATATGTAGCATAGCATGGCATGAATTCTACCAGTCTAACTTTGTGGATATTATAGTGGAGCTTACAAATTTTAACAGCAGATGACATTATTTATTTATATTTTTGGAAAGCCTTTGATGAAGTTCGCAATGACAAATTTCTATTAACTACAGAGTTCTAGAGTTGGATAGTGAGAATCAGTATTTATTTAAAATTTAAAAAAAAAATTGAAAAAGCCAGTGATCTAGTTAGCTGGGCACAGTTTCTATTTCAGCAAGGTCAATGTTCAGCCCTCTCTTTTAGCAAATGGACAATAAGATGGGAAAAATTTTCTCCTCATCTAAATTTAATCTTCTTTAAAACAGGCTGTGCGCCTAGGATTTCTCAGCAGGTATCGCTGATGGAAGGAATGAACCTTCTGACAGTCCTTTTTTTTTTTTTCTCTCTATTGATTTAAGCAGAGTCTTGGTGACTAGGAAGAGTGACAGGTAACATTTAGACGGCTGAATTAAACTGAATGAATCCAGGCTTGCAAACCCTTCCTCAGCTGAAGAGTCTTCAGTTTTTCAGCAGTCACTGGATCAAAAGATTATCAGTAATCAGTTAAATCAAAACTCATTAGGAATGTTTATCTGTACAGCCATCTGCCACCTTCTAAGTGAGAGATTGTAGATGACAGTGATATGAACGAATTAGAAGCAGCCATCAAATTTAAGTGGAAGTTATTAGGTGAGCAAACAGTATACTATAGGTTCATCAAAGTGAAAAGTCCTTCACTACTATTTGGGTATGCTTGCATCCCTGCAGGAAGGAACCACACTGACCCTTTTGCTGTACAGAGGAACATACAGTTGCTTTCAAGGAATCGGTTCTTCTAGAAAGAAAATTTGTTTTCTAGAAACTACAGTAATTTATTTACTTAAAATTCAGGGCTGTCACCCTCTTATGAAGGAAGAAAGATTGTCTGTGGAAAAAACAAATTTCTTGTCCCCCAGTATTAATAAACAAACATCACAATATTTTTAGTAAGCAAATACCTGGATTCTGATTTTCCTGAGTAAATGATGTGAACTAATATTTTGGTTTTGATGACTCAAAGTGATTTTTTTTTTTTATTTCGCTGTTAACCTCAAATGTGAATTATATTTTTGGGGGATTTCAGTAAGAAAAAAAAAAAAACTCAGAAAATTAAGATCAAAACGGTATATGTACTCTTTAAAAAAAAAAAAATTGAATACTTTAAGGATGGCACTACTAGGGTTGCTAACTGTGAGTTATGCAGATTACGAGCTTTTGTTATAAGTAGAGAAGGTGGCTTACAGAATCTTGAGACAAAATTAATTCCCTTACTGCCAATCCTGTCTTTAACCAGAAAGTGAAAGAAAATCAAGGTAAACAGCATAAAGAAAAGAACAGCATGCTTGACAGAGTCATTAACATAGTAAGTTGTATAACAATAGCAGTTATCCAAATTTATCTATAGGATGAGAATTGTAGCTGTGACGGGTGTGCTCCTTCCCCAGCTCAGCCTGACTTTTCACACACAGCCCTATTCAGGTGTTAACCACCAGTGACATTACCTGATCCTGATAGCTGCCTCCTTGATTTCTTCCCGACTCAGACATTAACCATCAATAGCAGTCCTGACGGCTGCATCCTGGTGGGGAGCTAAAGCTAACTGAGCATACACCAGCCAAAAGTCTTTCTGAAATGAAAGAATGGCTAAAAGTCAATCATCTTTTCCCAATCAATATGGGGACAGCCCAAGAGCCCATTAAGGTCTCCTTGCCTGGCAGGTGGCTGCAAGCCAGGATCTCTCCTTGAGCAGGGATGCTGCCTCTCAAGGATACTCCTCGGGCTTGAGAGATCCTTGCCATAACGGATTGGTCGTAATGACTATAGTGCGCTCTCTTTCTGCACTTGTAAACTTTACTGACATAACTGTCACAAAATCCCTTAGTCATAAACTGATGACCAGGTCAGGGACTAGGATTGGATCCAGGCGCACCCAGACTCCTCTTAGAAAAAGTTTGGAAAGCAAGGGGGTCCAATCTGAACCCCGTGACTCAACCGGAGGATCTCCTTAATAATTCTGTGTATTTCTTGTACCCCATGCAATAAATAATAAGTGACATTGCCATAGAATCTCATGAAACCATTGTCCATATCAATAAAACCTATTAGCATTTCCTTCAGATGAGTAAAGTGCATCGTGTCACTCACCCCCACCTCCACTCATTCCGTGACAGTAGCGTCTCTGGAAACTGGCAGGAGACTACTGATAGATTTATTGGTTATGTATGTATGCATATATCTATATAGAGATATATGTCTGCATGTGTGTGTTTTTAAATTGTCAAAGGGGAGAAATGGTGAAATTCCTGAAAATCACTGTTGAAAACTTTCCATTTCATATAATATCATTAAAAAAATGAACCAACTCACTGAGTTACATATTTAGAACAAAAATATGAACAGAGTCCTTCCAGATTACCAATAGAAGATTCATCTACTTTCAAATTTCTAATTGAATTATTTGCATACTTTTTATGCTTTTTGAAGGAAGTTTATGGTATTTTTCATGTCAAAGGGAGAAACTTCAAAAGACAAGTGTTACCAGCCATGATTCAAACAAGTTCAGCTTTAAATTTAGCTGTATTTCTAGACAGCTTCCTCTTATGCCCCGAAGTATTTAAAACCTTTTAATTTCCAAGATTCATCCAGAATTATAGACAAGTTCTGCAGCAGAAAAAGCAAATGTCCACACACATATAAGAAACTACATTTTAGACAGAGATCTGACAAAGTTGTCTGGACATCAACATTGTGATACTTGCCAACTAAAATAGTTGAAAACCCACCCACAGTTAAGCAAATAAATAACCACAATTCTGTGAGATCTCTCCTTCACCGCTATCACTGAGTACAGCTTCAAATTACAAGGAGAAGGAACTAATGGCCAGATTCTACCAAAAGGGTCAGCTCCTCTTTCAGGTTTTCCTACCGCCTGTATCCACTCTACCCAATCTTGTGATCACAGAAGTAGTCACACTGCAACCAATTTTAAGCAAACTAACAAACAAAACAACAACACACACACACAATATCCACAAATATTTTGCAGCAGATAAGCAAGTAGATGGAGAAGGAGGAAAAATGTAGGAGTGCCCATTTTGGAGGCAGTCCAGTGATAGGCAGGCATAAGCATAAAATGCCTCCTCTCACTCCTGAGATAGGATTAATCTTTCGCTCTGTTAATGCTTAAATATTCAAAGTGATCTGGGCTTTTACATTTCCACTGATATCTGCCATCACCTGCTGAGCACCTTTCAACTCTCACTGAAGTCAACAGGAGATGAAGAAACTCAGAACCGCACAAGGCAAAACTCCCACTGAGCCAGATGCTGAGATCTGAGCCCTTAGAAACTGCAGGCACTCAAGAGACTCGCAGGCTGTAGCTGCACTGATTTTTATCACAAGCTTTGCAGGAGTTAGGAATAAGTAGGCTGAATTTCTGAGTACATCCTCTAAGATACTGAGCACCTGTATCTCCTTGTAAGCCTGACCCTAACTGCATAATATTCATGCTTCCCTACAACTTATTCATTCCCAAACAGTATTGAAGTATTGCCCATTTGAACCCTGAGCCTGAGCCGTTTCAACAGGCAAGCAGGACTGAGGTCCTATGAAGCAGTATTTGTATGAATGTCTGCACGCACACGGGTTTACATGGTGAGGGAAGCAGGCAACAGGAGAAAATGAAAAGAAGCAATTTTGAGAAAGGTAGTTAGCAAACCAAACACATGCTGTTACTTGTATCAGAATATCATGTCTTCAAACTAATGAGATTCAGCAAATTATTATTACAGCATCCTAAGACTGCTGGCAGCTTACAAAACAAACGAAGACACAAAAGTTACCCCAATGAATTTACAGTGTAATTTTAGATATGCTCTATTTAGATAAAGTAACACAAACAGGGACAGGAATGAAAAGGGTTAGACTGTGTCAGGGCAGGCGTATTTTAATGATGGCCTCACAAATTTGAAATATAATTATTTCCTCTGTACTCCAACTTTTTTAATGCTACCCCTCTTTTCTTGACTGACACTGTTCAGTGTTCAAACACACCTGAAATAGAAGTGAGCCACTTAACTGGCTCAGACGTGAGCGATTTTTTCTTCTGTTTTGTTTTTTTGATATCCAGTTGTTTTCCCTTAAAATTAGGATGAATGATTTTATATAAAAATTCCAACATCAGTTGTTTCTCTCACAGTGATTGCCATCCCATGCAACTTGTTTTCCAAAGGTGTTAAAATCCTTGATACTGACGGGAGAGAAAAATCATACAAAAACTGTTGCTGCCCTTAATTAGCTGCAAAGCATGATATTCTCCTAGCAGTATAAACAATCAACATCTGTAACATGGCATTTGCTTAGTATGAGGCAGCAGGAATTTTTTTTTTTCATATATCCTCCTTTGAATTAACTGTAACTTTTTCCTTAAAGAATCCATTTTCCCTCGCCTATTTTTGCTCCTTTACTATTTCTGTAAAACATTCCTCTCAATCCTTTTCCAACCTTTTCCATGTCTATTACCGAGCATCTCCACACAAACTCTTAGCATAATTTTTATTATGTGAAATTATTTTTTTCAGTCCTTCCATCTTTTTCTACTACCTTTTATCTTGCTAGTCACAACTACCCATGGCATCTTCTCTTTTCATTTATAATGTGAGACATTTCCTATGTTCTTGGCAGGAAAATGGAACCATTGCTACTAATTTACGTATCAGGAAAACAGAATCATGGAAGTGCTTTTCATTATCCATTACCTTACAGAGGTAACATAAACCAGTAGACACTGGCATAAGTGTCTAAAAAATACATGAGGCAAGCTTCTGCTGTTATATATGTCCAGTCCCAACGGGAGCTCTTAGAAGCTACTGCACTATGAAAAACAACATGCACATTAATAATTTTTGAAAGGCACAGTGCCTTCTTATTTACTCAAGAAGGATCAGGAAGGTCAAGCAAAAAAAAAAGGCAAACTAAAAGAAATATTTCAATATTCTGTTGGAAGATGACCTACTTCTATTTCAGTAATATATAATGCTATTTATCATATTAAGTAGCATATGTGTTAAAAAATCCCAAATCAAAATGAAACATTTAAAATTTTACCAAAAATGAAAAACTTTTGATCTAAACTATTTCATTAGAAATAACTTCCTGGGAAAACATGAATGTCTGTAATGATTCTAAGTGGTGAGAAAAAAAAAAAAAAAAAAAAGTGTAATAATGGATATTCCAGTGAAATGAAAAAGCCAGGACTTGCCTGCCCCTAATAACATGAACATGGAGTAGGTGTTTCTTTAAACAAAGAGTTGTTAAACTTTTCTTATGATGTAGCTGAAAGCTCTAATGCTCCCTGTATTCTACCTTGCAGCTGCTCTCAGCTATTATGTACCTCAAAGGACAGAATCTCCTTGAAGCATATAGATCCAAAAAGCAAAATAGGCTAGATATTCTGGAAGTAGCTGGGGATCTAAAGAACTGTTAAAAAGGGATGATAAGCATCTCTCATCGGTCAGAAGTGCCAATATATCCCCTTTTATTCCCAGCCTCCAATCCACCTCTATAACTCTACATGGAAACAAACTAATACAGTTGAGAAATAAATAACCAAATTCTTAGCTAGCTATGCAGTGTGTATTTCCAGATCCAAATCTAACAACATAAGCCTCACTTAGCTAAAGAAACAAATCTAGTGCTACCTGGAACTGGTTGCCTACCAGAGGTTTTTCAGAGATTGCATTACTGAATCACAATTCTAGCATTTGCAATGCAGCTCTCAGCATCCTTTCTAGAACAACCTTGGCACGCAGTGTTCCTCTGTAGGAGTGTTTTCAGAAGGGTATCCAAAATAAACTTTTGCTTTTAGATTCTAAGTTCTTAGCACTCCCATCACTTTAAAACAGTTTGGTAGCATAAAATTAAATGGTACAAACGAGTAATCTATCAAGTGGACTTGACAGGTTTGGTATTTAGAAAAAATGTTAATAGCTGAAAAATTGAAGTTTAAAAAGGGCTTCTTCATGTGTGTGAGTGGAGTAACTACTTCTCATACAGATTTTTTACTGCTTATATTGTATAATGAATCTATATTTCTAAAACACTCATTATAAATCCACAACACACAAGTGTGCCCAAGTATTAAAATGAATTAAGAGCATACTATGCTCCCTTGTAGGGCTCCAGGACAGGCAGCATAGTCTATGAAATTATTTGTATGCTGGAACAAACAAAACAACTAACTGAATTTTTAGGTGAGGCCTTAAAACCTTCCATAAATACTACTTGAATTTATCATCATCATCATCTTCCCATCTGGAGCCCGCAATAAACAAAACAAAGGCCTAACTAGGAAACATAATCCTTTAATACGACTATGTCCAAAAGCTGGGTGTATTTGAAATTCCAACTAGTGCAGAACATATTGGCATTTAATTATTTTCTTTATTATGTTTCTTTGAGTTCTTAGGTACAGTCAATGTGGAATATTATTACATTTTTGCCTCACTTCAGCAGATTGTGCTTTCTGTTCTACTGACATTCCCCATTATCATGAAAAATACTATGTTAAGATCGTGCCATAGCCGCTAGTGAACAGCTGGCTCACACTTTTAAGAATATGTTCTTTGTAGCATTTCTTTAGATAGGCAGTACAATTAATTATTTAGTAACAATAATGAATATAACAATGTAATTGTAGTAATTGATAAGTGCATTAATGGAATCTCTTCTGATGCAGCAAATTGATTCATGGACTATCTTGGAGTTAGAGCTAATATTAAACACTGCTTATTTCAATGAATGTCTATTTCCATAGTGCAAGATCAATAGATTGTTTAGTAAAAATGAGAGAATGAAGAACAATAGAGGCAACATGAAATTAAACCAAACCCACTGAAAATAAGTTAAGACCTTTCTGTTGCCTTTCATGCATTCTGTTTTAAATCCCTTATAGGTTTTGCTGGGAAACAAGATTAAGCATAGCACATGAGTAAAATTCCACAGGGATAAAACCAAAAATTTGTATTCAGCCTTCCTCAAATGGCAACTTACAAAACTGCATATTAACAACCGAGAGTCCTGAAAGCTGCTTATGTGCAACTCCGTGGCTCTGTAATACACTACCGCCGTTGTTAGTACCAGGTTGCATGTTTTGTGCTGAACGTGCAAGGCCTCAGCACGAGGCTTGTCAACCTTGCTCTGTCTGAACCTGACCTGCCCACAATTTTGCTTTATTTGCGACAAATAAAATACAAGTTGTGTTCAGCTATAACAGCAACTTCTCTAACTGACCAGATGTCTACCGCTAATTTATCACAGTTTTATACAGACAGCAGTAACAAACAGTTATTCTAAGTAGAATCTGACATTTATGACTCCAGTCTAGAGAAATATAGGCCTGGTAGCAGAGGCCTTGAAAAGTAGAGATACTCGGGGAGAAAAAGAGGATTCTAGGCATAAGATGATAAGAAATGGGGCACAGACTGCCACTGGAGACCCCACGGCTATAAAACACTCAACCATATTCAGCTGAAGAAATGCAGACATGGAGTTAGATAAAACCAGTTTTAGGGATAGCACAGGGAACAAACAAGTAGTATTTACCTTAATTAATAGTATTTAACAGTGAATTCTTGGCACACTCTCTCTCCCTCTCTCCAAGGTTTACTTCCTCACTGCCCATAATCAAGATCTGAGTGTATAAATTGGCAGTGCTCAGTTACCTAAAGCCTTCAGAAGGCCACAGTGAAAGTGACGTCTAACTGTGCTAATCCACCTCAATCCACCTCTGATGGACAGAGCTCTGAAGCATCCCTGTCTTGCCACAAGAACCTGAGGAAAATCAGCCACCTGAATTAACTGAATCTTCAATTCATGACATCTTTTTGCATGTGAATTTGTCATGGTATTTTTGTTCAGTTGTCAAATCACACAAAATCATTTCCATCGAGTTTAAATGCACTATTTCCTAATGTGAAAAAAAGTTGCAAACAGAAGTTCCTGTATTTATAGCCTTGTCCTAAAGTGTATAAGGCTAAGGTGCATCTTTAGTCTATTTCTCCTAGTCCAGCTTTTTATTTCTAGCTGTGTTGGAAATAGGTGGCAAGACTGACAGACCAAATAAGCAATTCCAAGCAAGAAGAGGCATCAGTTGTGCTTATTTTGGGGAACAATTTTCTCATTGTTGTCTAACCAGTAGAAGAAAGGGATAGATATTCCTTGTTACAGTTTAAAAGTGGAAGGCGGACAAAAAAGGCAGTAGATCAATAAAAAAATCAGTAGCATTAGCCAGAGGATAATACAAGACCGCCAAGTGCTGAAAAGCACTTCCAAAAATACCACTTTCATGTAACGTACAGAAAGAGCTAAATAATGTAAAAAGAAAAGGTGAGGAAATCTAAAATTGGAGATATTGTTAAATATGGTGTGCAATAAGAAAGATATGGAAAACTATCACAAATCTACAAAAAATAAAATCACATCTACAAACTTATGTAAAAAGGGGAAAGGGCAGGGAAGCAGTTAAGGACCATTTCTAGTGAACTCAGATGTTATGATCTTAGCCTTCAGTCTTCAGCCCTTGTTCTTAAGAATGAAATTGCTGACCTTAACTGAGCAGTGCTTTGTTTGGAATCCAAAGCAAACAGGACAGGACAATGACAGCACATCAGTTCAGTTCTCTGCTCTCTTCACTTCTTTACGTCTGAATACAGAGGTCCAGCAATACAAATCTAGCAATAGGCTGCACACCTTCAAGGCACCCTCTATAGATTCAGAGCATATTACGTGCCAAGAACTTCTTTGTAAGCACGTAGGGAATGTCCACATGGCAAAAGAAAAAGTGGTACTTATCTGTGAGGGGGTGAAACCCAAGCTATCAAATGAAACAGTGCAGGAAGGCATGGATTCACCACTTCCAATTTGGAAGCAATAGCTAAATTAATCAATACTAGCAGAGTCATTGGTAAGGTACCATTTTTAAAATGGTTCCTGCAGCTTTGTCTCAGCTATACAACAGGCACACACTACAACCATACCAATAGGTCTGAACTACCAATTTTGGGCAAGAACTTGCCTGGAACATTCCATCGTTTCTCTTGCGCCTTTCTATCCAGGTTAGGTTCCTGCAGAAAGCAGAGTACATGAAAAATGGATGGTATGCCTGGAGCTTACCTGAATGAGGATGGGAAGTCTGCACTTTCAGCAAAGAGATACTGAATCCAGAGGTTTAAATATGACACAATAAACCTAGGTGTAGTACAATTTTATACTCTTTCTCAAAAGAAGGAATTCCTGAGATTCCTCAACATATAGTTTAGCCAAAATTGCTGAGTGAAAAAGCAATGATGAAGAAATTGAAGTGCCTACAATTTAGTTTGAAAGAGTGAAAGACTTTGTTTTTATTGAAAAATTATTCCTCAGAAATATTGATCCAGCACAAAACAATAGGCTTTTTTAAACGCTGGAGTATGAATAGCAGGACTCACTTTAAAATTCAGGCAAGCAGTACACTTCTTAGATAGGAGAAAATAGAAGTACAGTACAAGATACAAATCATAAATGAAATGTTTAGCACAACATGACTGGGTATAATTTAAAATGCCTGATTTCATTTATGGTCCACAATTTAAAATAAGAAGGATTACTTCCCAGAATATAAAGAACTCTTCTATATCTGTGTGGGATAAATTCATGGACCAATATATGCTAAGATGCAACGTATAGCAGCATTAATTTGTGAAGCCTGGAGCCAAGTACCAGCTTGCTCACAACAAGAATATAGGTGATTTCACTCATAACCACTACTAAATCAAATATTATTTCTTTTAAGTGCTGTATTGGGAAAAGCTGTTTTGAATTATCTGTGGCAAATCTAGACCATCTTTTTTTAGCTTTGCTTTGCAGTTGTAAGTTAGTCTTTTTATGTCTTCATGTATTTAAACACTGCAGCATAACCTAGTTCTTTTACTTTGGCTATTCTTTTTCTAGACTTGTCTCGGGTGATACTAACACTTGAGGGTTCTGTGTTAAAGGCAGGTAAGATCTATGCAGTTTTGCTGCCAGACTGACTGAGAAAAGTATCTGCATATTTGGGATCCATGGCTAACAAATGAATTGCTCAAAAGTTGGTACGTGGAACCTGATGACATATAGCACATAATCACCATGTAGTTTTGGTTCTGTTATAAGGTTCTGTTATTGTTTAAAGAAAAATTGTATCCCAGTAATTGGGATATTGGGACTTAGGAAATGAAGCATAATACAGCATCATTAGCTCTCCTACTCAAAAAATGTGTTCTGAACTGGAAACAAAGACATAAAACTGATGTAAGCAGAGAAGCTATAGAAATGTGTAATATTTTTCACTGATATTTATACAAGGTGGCATGCTAATTCAGCCACTGGAATCTGAAAGAATTCAGCTATCCATTAAGGTTATAAACAAAGGAAATCCTCCACAGAAAATAAAGCAGCCTTCTTAAATTTATAGTATAGAAACTATTTTTAAGATTCATAGTTAAATATATAAGACAAAATCCCCATGTGGATTGAATTTCCAGAGCTCTGTAGCTCTTAAGATATTTCCCTGTAGGCACTGAGCCACTGAAACTTTGATGTTGAAATATTTGGCAAACAAGGTATGCATATATAAAGTGAAATAATCTTATGAGTTGTTTTTGCAAGCAGGTAAAATTTTTTTCTTTGTTAAATCCCTGGAGCCTAGTAGCTGAATTGCTACAACATATACTTAATCATATATTCATCAAGGCTGGAAACAAACAATTGAATAGCCAAAGTGGATCAGGTGCACGCATCTGCAATGCAATATGGAATATGAGGAAGCACAACCAAAATCTTTGGATTTGCCTAAACCTCTGTATGTAGGAATTTCCAATCATCCAAACAGAGGGAAACCATCTGACCAAGGGACCTATTGTTCACTTAGTAGTCATCTGAATAGTAAGTTACAAGTTGTCTAGGGTTCATGCATAGTTTGTTTAAGAAATTCATACCCCACATACCCTGAGGACTGGCCTCTCTTGGAAAGGAATCACGCCAGAACTACTATTTGGGAATAACAGTTCTGTTGAATTGAAAGAGCTACACCAACTGAAACCAGACTTTGATTACACAGAGATAATAATGCAAGTTCAGCAGAGCACATGCCATTATTATTCATTCCAATTAACTAGAACAATTTTTCCCACTGTATAATTTAATACAAACCCATAAATGATACATGCAATATAGCATACAGTTCACTCCATATAGAAAACAAATCTAAATTATTTAATTATTAATAGAGTAGTCAATGGAACAGCAGTATAGTCTACATGTTGAAGCTCAGTACAATTGAATTAAAAAATGGAGCTGAGTGAGCTGGGAATATCTTCCATCTACTTCCTGTCATTTCAAGCTGCAAATAACCAAATGAATTTTCACAGGCAATTAGTTGTTAGAAATACCTATGAAAGCAAGTATACTCCCAACGTCTCTAAGTAATTTAGACCAGCAGGTGTTGAAGAAGCAGTACATCTCCAATAATGCACAAAAAAGTTCCATATTACAACTGGTACCACCAAAGCAAAGTAATTTTAGGAGAATGATGTAGCCTACTGTTATTATCTTTTATTTTAGCAAAAGAACAACCAACTACAGAGGCTATTCACACAGCTGTCTTTGAAGCTTAGCAAACCCTTTCCCTCTACTGCAAGGCTCTTTTACAGTGAGGTATTGTGAATGCTAATTACACCATAAAACAATTACCCAGTAACACACAACTTTGTTGAAACACTCAAAAAATCAAAATATGATTCTGGTAGGTTTCTTTAAGTGTGGATATGTAAAAAGCCTAGAATTCTATGTGAAAATAGCAGCATGATATGTCAGTGAACAAAAAACCAAAAAAGTGAAAAAAATGATTAAGTAGGCTTTTCAACATATGCTTACACTTATATATATTTATGTGTATGCTTGCATACAGAACACTTTCAGACAAGGTCTGCCATGGTTTTGTAGCTTGAGCAATATCAGATTCATGCCAACATGGTCTGTTAAGTGCAGCTGTCATCCTGCTTTCCATTACACTATCTATTTTAAAATAGTAAGAAGGTACATTTGTGCACATCAAAAAGATACCTGCAATTTTGGGGTGACTGAAGTCAATCAAAATTAAGAAGTGTTTAGAAGTTTTTCCATCCCTCACATTTAAGCATAGAGTTTTTTTAGTATCAGCTCTAGGCATGAACTGATTTTCTAAAATCAGCCAGTCTGCAAAGATAACAGTGATTTACTGAAAGAATCTAGAGCTATCTATAATAATTGGATCAAGCTTAGTAATAACCATTGAATGATTTATGACAAAATGTATAGTATTATTTGACAATTGAGCAATTTTTATAGGGAGATATTGCTGTTAAAAAGATGTAGTATTCACAAAAATACAGATTTTTAATCATTTCTAGAAGAAAAGAAATTGTATTTTCTCTGGAAAGTTTTACAGCACAATCCTGTGAAATGTCATCCAAATAAATACGTAATTTAATTTTTTATATTTTTTAAAATTTTAAGACATTTTAAAAGCATTTTATCAGAGAGAAAAAAAATTTTTAATTTTGATATGGATTCTGTAGATTTCACTTGACTGGAAATACAATTGGATGAGTGCTTATTTTGTGTTTCTTTGAACCAAAACACAGAATTGAGTATAATTTTGCTGTTGTACAGATGATCTGAAGAGAAATAATGATCATTACTCGCTATATGACTTGGATGTTCCTATGTAATTTAATTATAGGGTATGTCCCTGGTGTAATGTAAATAAAGCAGCCACAACAGTATGTAGACTGCAGAGGATGACCATGCTGCTCCACATGTGCAGAGAGGTCTCCAACAAAACCAGGTGATGAGACTACAGTTTAGCAGCCAGAGAGAGCAACTTCTATTACACAGATTTTATCTACCCGGTGAAGTGTAATACAGGGTCTAGGACCTATACCACAGGTTCACCTTACCAGCAGGGAGGTTGCAGGAATATCCCTAACAGTTTCCTCTAAAGTCACAAATTGATGCTAGTTTCATAATTACTCCACATCTATTTCTGAATAAGCAAGTTTAAGAAATCAGTGGAGTTAACTAATGAAACATTATGCACTGACATACTCAAGAATTTAAATGTAGAGGAATCTTTATGAAAAAAATTGAAAAAGTTACCTGAAATTTATACCATAAATAGCATTACAAGGCACTAACTGAATAAACTAATACTATTAGAAGTAAGCAAGTAGCTTACAGAAAAATGAAGAATGGAAATGATTACCAAAGAGAAATTTCTTCTAGAATTCAGAAAACGTACAGGAAAAAATTGAAAGCTGCTGGAAGTCAAGCCAAATGTGACTTTAGACCAGAGATTAAAGCACATTATTAAGAGGTTATCTAGACTGAAGCCTCCAAACCAAACAAACAAGCAGATTTAAATGAAAGAGGAATATAGCTTAATAAAAACCTTAAAATTTAAGATAATAGGGCTCTGAAACAATAAATATGTAGCCTAATAAAGAATGACTATTAAGAAATGAGGACACAAAAATTAAATGGTCTTTTTAGAAATAAGAACAAAAATAGACTGAGTTTATCTGGTTAAACTCTGGGGCAACAGGTATTCCTCATAGTGTAATATTGAAATGGTCTATCAAACCCATGAGGTGCTTCAGAATGAGAGCATAGCAAATAGGGAATATATCAAGAAATGGTGTTTAAAAAAAAAGGTCGTGTAGGCCATTATAGACTTGCCAGAGTCAACAGTATGAAAAACCTATTAATAAAATAATGTTATATCGTAGAATGGAAGTAAATTATACCAACCATGGGAGAAGAATTCAGATGCATTTGATACAGATGAAACACATGTCAAACTGGAAAACATGCAAGTGGAATTACAAGTAATCAGCTAATGAGAACACAACAAGTAAAATTTTCCCCCAGTTCCAACTGTTTCCAAAAGTTTTGGAATGACATGGAGACTAAGCACAATTCTGCTACAATTGCACAAACTGCACTGTACATTGAGGGCAAACAAACAAGCCATAGAACTGTATTATTGCAAATATACCACAGAGCTTATGCAAACTGAAATGCATCAGGATGGAGCAAGAAAGTTTTAAATGAAGAAATGCAACAGGAAGGTTAGCGAGTGTCGTTGCAGGAGAGTAGATTGCTATGGCAACAGAACTTAACCGTTTAACAAAGCCAGGTGAATTTACAAAAATTAACAACAATCTCATTCAACATTTAAACAAAGAGTGATTCGTGGCATTCTCTTCTAACCTCTCCTATGCAAAACTTTGAGCTGATTTTCTCCAAAAAGCACTACTATCTGCAGAAAAAGAAGTCTGATTCTTAAAAAGTATATCCTGATATCTTTACCTTGGCTATACATTAGTATCATATTCTGTTTGAAGAACTGTAAAAAATGCATGCGATTTCTCCCTGCTTAGAACTGACGAGTATCTTGTGAGAGTATAATCAGAAAATCCACATCAATATGTCATGTTGTTGAGAGGCTTCACTTCTGCTTTGCAAGAACAGTCAAGTATTTGACTATTCAGGTCACAAGTATATAGATCCAAAATAACTTCCTTGAGGGAATAAATAAATAAATAAATAAATAAGGTAGGATAAAGGGCCATTTGGGGATTCAGTAATCCCTGCTCTTCACCTCAACTGACGGTGAGAATTTATTGATCAGATGACGAATAACATCTCAAGAGTTTAAGTAGCTGCTGTTAAAAAGAAGTCTGAAATTTCCTGTCACTTCTGTGACTTGCATAAGTATTCCACAGAGTAATAGACATTTCACTTGATACATGTGGATGTTGGGTTGAAATCTAAAAATTTAACTTAGGAAGGGAAAGATCAGTTTTGTTGTCTCTGTAAAGAAAGAGATTCTCTTATGCTACAATAGCATAAGTACTATTTTTACATCACATATTGCTATATATTAGATGACACGGAAGGAGAGGTAAATTACAGGAGGTGAAAGGTAATGTATTTCCCTTTACCAGGCTTGCCCTTCGGGGAGCAGAAAGTAGCCTATCCAGTTGCCAAGCAGAAAGTACTTTGAGCTGCTGACGTTCCAAAGAGCTTCATTACACCCTCCATCAGCGCTGCCAATTCAGGGACAGGCACATTAGCACAGACTAAGACCTGATCAAAAAATATGAAAAGAAGAAACTTTTAGAAGACCTCCCCTTTGCAAATACACAATTATAATTTTAGTGTTACTACTGTATCTTGGGGCATCTTAAGTTACTGAATTAAAAAGCCATAAAGCTTAGTTGATTTTTTTATTACAGCATCAGCAAAACTATGGAGATAGCTTTAGTACAAAGTTTTAGGAAAACTGCAGAGAAAGGTTTAGAATTTGATATCAATTAAAAACTTTACAATTCAATTTCTGTATCATTTCAGTACACGCGTTTATCAACTGTGCAAAAAGGCTCTCAGATCAAATCGCTAGGTATCACTAGTTCATTTATGACTCAATCATAAACCATTATGAATCATTGAGAAGATTCACTTCACTCTATCTAATCACAAAACTTGTGTTTTGTATTGCACTTGTTTATATCAACAATGAATACACTAATATCACATGTAGATAAAGTATTTTCTAAGTCTCAGATTTAGTTACAATTCCTAATCCATTTGAATATTTGTATATATGCTATCTTAATTTTATCTTAAATTTATTACTTAAATTTTCCATTTTTTAATGATTTTTTTTGCTAACAGGATAAGCCTTTTGTTAAGAATTCTATAACCCTTAGCAAAAATACGAAATGTGCAATCCAAATAAATACTGGAAAATTCAGCTAGCTGGTATGGCTGCATTTATGAAGATAGAATACCTGCTATATGAAAATATATTTTCTGTAATATTAATGAGTTTTCACTTAACTCGTAGATGTGTTTTTAAGCAATTATTTCCCAGGGCTAGAGAATTTTGTCCTCTGTAGACTCTATACCACTGAAATAAAAGAATAATTATATAAGGGATTATAAACTGGTGAAAGTGAAAAATCCCCTACTTTCATCTCACATCCTTCATTTTCAAAATCTTGTAGCAGTGTATGCAGAGGTTTACCAGGAACGGTGGGCTGTAAAACTAAAGCTTAAAAAGCAGTAAGAAAAGCAGTAAGAAAAAGCATCTGGAAAACATGCAAAAATACTCTAATTCTTCCAGTTCTTCCGGCTATTACACACCAGCAAAGTTGCAGTAAGTGCATATCTGAGCCTTAAACACGATAATAATTTGATGTTATGGAAAGAAAGGACAATCCTCTTAATATTTGACATAATTTTGCAGATCGTCTATACATTTACATCAATTCTACGAGTAACCAAAGATATCTAGCTACAGGATAACTAATTTATAAGAAGTTACAGTATAAGCCAAAAAATTTATATAAACTCTACAGTATACACCACAAATCCTCACATACCACCTAGCAACAAGTCTATAGATAGGTCTAAATCCTAAAATATATTTCTAGGAGTTTTGAAAGAGTTCATTTAAAAGATTTTTTTCTTTATTCAGTAATTTTAACAGTCCTTACTATTTTTTATTTTCATGAATATTCTTGTGTCTTAAATTATTACTTTTAAAAAAGTTCTTGGTACTGATGCAATTTTTTTCTTCTCAGCTTATTTAGTAGAAAAAGAAAATCACGAACACAAAAAAATCCCAAGTTCTTTCATAAATTGCTGCCTAGAGAAGACTTCTGCATAACAGAATGACATAGTTAAGGTACAATTTACCTCAAAGGTACAAGTTAAATGATAAACAGCACAATTTAGAATTTTTTTTCAAGCGTGATTTTATAACAGGAAGCTCTAACTGTAACATCACAGTCTGTTCTGCTCGTTGTTAAAACTCATTTGAACTGTTTGAATAAATTACACTTTAAAAGCATTATTACAGTGTATGGGGACTTGTCCCCTGGAAATTTCCTGATGTGGATTAATTTAGCCATGTTACACATCAGAGTTGCTGAGCCAAATATATGATCCCTAAGAAATTCCCCTATATTGTAGTAGGGTAGTTTTCAACAAATCAGTAGCAGAGAGCAGACTTTTTTAAAAGACTTGCTCTGCAAATCTTAATGTTATAACGTATATATCTATAGTGTTAATGTATATATCTATAGTGTTATATACAAGAACATTTTCTTTTTATCTGTTTTTGAAATAGTGGTTTGTTTTGCAGGTTGTTGAGTTCATCAGAACAAGATAAGCTGTCTAGATGCACACTATCAAGGAAGAGAATCTAGGGACCAGTGAAACTTAGGAAAGCAATCTGTTATTTACATGAAAATTATCTAGAAGATTTCCTGTTTTAACATATTTACATCGTGTTTTCTAACTGCCATTAGCAGCTATATTTTAAGTTTGAATAGAAGAACAGACAAGGTAAATTATTTTGGAAAAAAATTCCCAAGAATCCTAAGATGTTTTTACAGATATTAATTAAACAGTATCCCTTCAGAATTACTAATATTATTGGACACCTTTCTCAAATGATAAGGGTTATTGGAGTCTATGACATCTGCATAGGTGGTCAAGTTCTGGCCTAAACTCTCTAGTGTTTCAAATGTGTAGAGCAGTGAGCTGAAGGGCTGCTGAATGCCTACTGCGAATAAATCTCTAGGTTATTTAAATTACTAAACCTATTGAGTTTAAGGACTGTGGGCACTGGGAACTCAGAGTTGTTGTTTTAGTGCAGTGTGACTGATAGTAGAACTCCAGCGCAATTTTCTAAAGAGACACAGCAATTGCCCAAATCACTAAATGAGTTAATGTTACTAAGCCATATAATATTGTTTAATAGTACCAACCATGCAGACTAACCTTGTGTAAAAAATACTGGACATTATACGTCAGTGACTGAACAGCTATGTCCATCACAAGGAACTGAAATCTACCCCAAATATTAAGTTTTACCTTCCTTCCCATCAGAGAAAGAGAGAACATAAGTGAATTTCAATATGCTACATTTGAATATGAATAGTAGCTACATGCTACTCAGATATGCTTTTTAAATGTATGCATTTTTTGCATTTTGAAATATGCATTATTTAATGATTATAGGGTTAAATGTATTCCCTTTATTCTTAAAACTATGATAATCGTCATTTATGTACTCACATTTATTACACATATATTATTATTAATAAAAGTTTTTAATGGACATATGTCTTTAACTTCACATCTTTGCAACCTCCATACATTTATTAAAGCTCTTCCTCATTCATGCCATGCTTCCCCTAACACCTTTTGAAATCTCTGTGCCAGATGCAATGGTCAGCAGGTGCAAAATGTTAAATCTGTTTATTTTGCTCAGTGAGCCACTAACTACAAGCTGACAGACCTTGGTAGAAATTTAATGGAAAGACAGATCTATTCATAGAACCATAAAGATGTTAGCTTGGAAGAGGTATCTGGAGAACATCTAGTCCAAAAGCCAGATCAAGGCAGGACTAACTTCAAAGTTAGGTCAGGTTGTTCTGCCACTTACCCAGCTGAGATTTGGGTATCTCCAAGGATCAGGATTGCATACCCCTCTCAACAACGGTTCTGCTGCTTAATCACGTAGATTGTCATTTTTTCCCCCCTCATATCCAACTGGAATTTCCCTCATCAAAATTATTTGACTATCCTGGTGAAAACTTTCCAAATGAGATTTCAAGGACAGGTGATTCCTATCCCACAGGTGGCTGAAAATGAAAAGTAGAAAAGTTGTCACTACTTCCCAGGCTTTTCCTGCAACTGTAATGGATGGGCTGGGACCAGGATTTCTTGTTTACTTCTGAAATTAATGGAGAGCGTTAAGTGGACAAAAACAGAGTTTTCTATGCTTCAATGAAAGAGGAAATTCTCAGCCTCCTTGTCAGCTAATTTAGTCATATTTCATATGAGTTTTTCCAGACCATGTCTTATTTCACAAATGCAATGCAAAATATATACAATATTTTATTACTTGTTACTACCTACACAATCGACCTTTAAGTACAGATTCATGGCTACAAATGGAGAGAAACATTAAAAGAAAACTGCAAAAAGAAACAGAAAACAAGAGCACATAAACAAAATGCACTTACATACATGCCCAATACGAGGATCTATTTAAGAACATAACACAAACTATATATATCCACACATACATAAAAAAGCTAGAGATATTTTTGTATCAGCTATGTCTAGCACTCCTTATATGCTTCAACTTCCAGAATTTATGGATGCTTCATGGATATCTAGCAATAAATGTGAAAAGAGAATATATTATACCTATATTTTACTGTATAATTAAAAAATAATCCAGCTGTAGTTACCCAGCTATCAATATTTGATTTGCACTGATAACAATGTGGACTTGCAGGAAAATTTATGAGGTTTGAAGTGTCTCACATATACTTCCAACAAGAAAGGCTCACAAGATCTGCCAAAGGTCTGCAAACTTCTTGAACTAATCTCCCAGTGAATATCACAAAACATGTAATTAAAGATGCATTCTTCCATGTTTCACAATTGAGACAAAATAGGGCCACTTATCATTTATCAGTTTTTCCCATGTCTAGTTTGACGTGGGGTTATTCTTAGATGCACAAGAAGAAATCTGAGCACAGGGTGACACATAGAATTGCAA
The DNA here is from genome assembly GCA_013398735.1 of Nothocercus julius. Classification (NCBI taxonomy): domain Eukaryota; kingdom Metazoa; phylum Chordata; class Aves; order Tinamiformes; family Tinamidae; genus Nothocercus; species Nothocercus julius. Next base: position 1,259,720 of record VZSV01000048.1, read on the forward strand.
AGCTTACCTTTTTTTGCCTCCTTCTAATGTTCCATTAGCATAGAAATTCAATGTTCCTAAGATTAATATTGTCAGAACTCTTTAAGGATTTGTAATCTGACAGTCAACCTATCCCTTTGCTACTATCTTCAACATTGTTAGATATTTCTGTCAGAAATGTTATAAAACCCCAGAGAGTTGGAATGAAATAATTACATGGCATACATACATCTCTCTAATGATAACGAAAATACACTTTGGGGTGTAGATAAATGAAAACCTCCTGCACTGGTAGGAAAATGGTGATCTAATAAGCCTTTTCCACCTATACTTCATATAAGTGTATGAAGAATCTAAAGGAAAGAATGCATCTTTGGTACAGTGTATTGAAATAAAATTCAAAGTTTCTGCTATACTAGAGCAGCAGCATTGTCTGTCAGTGAAGATTTACTTTTATTTTAAGATTCAACATGTGGAAATAAAAATAGCTACAACAGCTGTAAAATGAAGAGTGAGCCTACCTTTACAAAATTTCTCCTTCTATATCATATTCCTCTTACTGTGCCTTTTGTAAAAATAAGTATGAATCTTTAGTGAAGGAACTGGGCCACAAAACAAAACAAAAAAAACAGTAAAGCAAAGAACAGGACTGAAGTTTTTAATCAAAATGCTGAAAATAACGCTATTTTCTTTTAAACAGTGATAGCCCAAAATTTGATGATTTTGCATAAACTCAGTTTAGAAAAAAAAATCATTTCTTTTCTACTGGCCCAACATCAGTTTTACCCTTCTATCAAAAGGGAACCTTTAGATTTTTTTTTTAATAGAACACATTCAAATTCAGCAAAATACAATAATTTTAGCCACATATAACTTCTAATAACTTTTCACAGGAAATTTCAATTGATTTTATTTTCAACAGCAATGAAATCTGATTTCTATTCAGCTCTAGTCAGTCCCTACCTTGATACTAACTTTGCATATGTCCTTGGCAAAACTTTTTAATCTCACAGTAACTCAGTTCAGTTTGGGAAAATAATAGTTCCTCATGAGTGCTAGAGATTGCAAATTAATTGATTTTTTGAGATGTTCTGATAATATAGTGGTATCAGTACCGCATACCAGAAACCATCCGAGACTAATCCTCAAGAATTCTAGCCCCACAATTTTTCAAACAAAGCCATATCATAATAGCTCTCAAGCAGAACTTCCCTGGAACACATGCCTTGCCTGGCTTCCTGCCAGGAATGAATTTCACCCTTGGTGAGTTTTACTGCTTTCTTCATTCTATCAAATCCATAAAATAACATCACTACATAAGTAATTTTTTTTTTTTTTTTTGCCATATAGTAATATTTCAATTTGGAAATTACTAGGATGGTATTTTAAGATCTAAAAAAGATACATCTCAATTCAGTAGAGGAACCAGAAAGGAAATTAAGCAGGTTCACATACAACTAAGTATCAGCTAAGGACTCATCAGAGTGATTTATATGATAAGTTTAAATTATTTCAGTATGAAATCTGTGGTGTTCTATTTGTTTTTAAATGCAGATAGTTTAAATGTCCTTGTTACCTAGAGTCACAGTTACTAAAAGTAAGGATAAATCTTTATTCACATATTACAGTGAGTAAGGTTAGAGCTCAGTAGTGAAGCAGAGCTTATGGGAGTTTAGCATATTTTCCATTTTAGAAAATGATTTCAATTATATTTGGACTTAGTGAATGATAGATTTTGTCAATTCATACATATGCATGTATATATATTTTTTTTTCCTGTGGAAAGAGCCAGCAATTCCGAACATCAATTGTTATTTTTAAAACTTTGGACTGCTTAATTAATTCAAAGAAAAATTAAATCTATCAGACTACTCAATGAGATCACCTGACTGAAATGAACCTGACTGAAGAAAGTTCAGAGACACTTTTGACTCCTGTGTTTTAATGAAAGCATACACTTTATCTTCCTGCAAGTTCTCCTTCTGCCTACCAAAACTACTGTTGCTGCAGACCAGCAAACTCATCCCCTCATTTTCTATATCAAAGTGAGTTGATACCCTTTCAGACACCTATGAGAATCTTACAGTATTTAAATGAAGCAAAGAGATTTTTCATTAACTATTGTTTGGAATGTCAAACGTCTAGAACAGAAGCAATGCTTTCAATATGCATATGCACAGTGTCTAGCAGGAAATACCCCAATTCTCTCTACACTTTTGTGTATTTGGGTATTGCAGAGTGTACCTTCTACATTTTTTTTCTCTAGCTGCTATAACAAATTACATAACAAATGAACAACAGCTTCCAAAGTTAAAAAAAATAAAAATAAAAAAAGAGGTTTACTGTCATCTAATGATACCTGTATCATGGCCTACAGTTTCATACAAAAAGTTCTGTCTTCATTTTCTAAATTTGGGATATACTATAATTAATATATAAAACTCCTCCAGATTTAATTACTTGAAGTGGTGAAAAGTACACCCACTGTTTGGATTTTCCAAATTTCCCTAATAAGTGTACATTAGATGCCTAAACTCAGTTTGTCTTGCTTTAGATTCCAGCTACCAGATCATGTTATACCTTCATCAGAAAGATTAAAGAGCCCTCTACTATCAGAAATCATCTCTCTATAGGAATATCAATAAGAGACATATTAACCTGCTTCTCAGTATTCTCTTGGATAAAATAAGAGTTTTTCTTTTAGTCCAAATCAGGTTTTCTGACGTTGAATCATTGTTTTGGTTTCTGCAGGAACATTTGCCAGTTATTCAGTGTCTACTTTGAACCATGGAGGCCATAGTTACAATGGTCTTATTAATGAAATATATTATAGTATCGTTATTTCATTTTGCTCATTATTTTGCTACTCATATACCAAGAAACTTTGCTTGTTACAGCATTACTTTAGCAGCTTTTACATTTCTGGCTCTGCACTATTATCCCTGAGCCCTTTTAGTATCACTACTTTCTCAGAAAGAGTTCACAATTATAAATTATTTACATTCTATTTTTTACAGGGTAACAAAATGCTAAAAAAAAAAAAAAAAAGGGAAAGAGGTACACAAAGTTTATCTGTTGGTGTGGCCATCAAGACAGGGATTCAAGTTCCTTCTCCCTTACACAATTCTTGTGTAAACTTGAACACATCTCTTCAGGTTTACATCCTCAATATAGGTGTTGAATTTGAAATAAAATGTCTTATACCATTGGGAGTTTACTATCTAAATACTTCTGAGAGGAGAAGGATACTCATACCATCCAACTTTAGGCTCATAATTTGAATTTCAAAGTCATGAGACTACTCAACTAGGATCTAAAATCCACAGGTATACTAAGACATCTTCCATGTATAAACCAGGCCATCCAAAATCTGTGTGGTCCTCTAGAAATGTCTGTGTTTCTTCACCATACACAGAACATCACTAAATTCCTCACAACACCATATACTAACCTTTGCACACTCCAAATTTAAGCCTATAGAACATACCAGCCTTTCAGATAACATACTAGAGATTTATTGCTCCAATTCTGCACATTATCAGGGAGCGGTTTCTGTGATGATAGATTGTTGTAATAAATCATTGAAGTGGTGTCATCAAGAATATCTTTCAGACAAAAATTCTTACATTGTATTTAGTGTAAATAGGAACATTTTTTCTTTCAAACAATTTAATAAAAATCTTTTATGCAATTCTAATAAAATAGCATAGTAAAAAAAGTGTTAAAAATGTTTAGACCCAGAATATTTTCCAACTGTGTGATACGAAAGACTAGCCATCACTATTTTCTAAATGTCATGGATCAAATATGCCTAATTCAGTTTTCAAAGTATATGGAATGTCTCACTGGGAATTGTCTCAAATAAAACCTTAATAGCATTTTGTCATAAATATAACCAACAGATGATAGTTATACAGTTGAGAAAGGCTTACTGTGATCAGACAGTTTACCATTCCCCAATTTATACAGCATTCCTAGTTTCTGGTTGACTTTACATTTGGACATAAAGAAACTCATACTGCTTCCTTTCCCTGATTTACTAGGGCATAATTCATACTATTTCCCCTGATAAAACTAAGAAATATCACATGTACCATCCCCATCAAAAAGCTTAATTGCAAAGAAATATCAAGGGTGTTTGTTATAATTATTCCATGGAGAGTCCTCAGTTAAAAATAAGGACTAAGGAAACAGTTTAAATTTATATTATTTACTTGATTGACTTTCTGAAATTAAGCCCTGTAACTTATCATTAACTTCATATAAAATGATAGATCAAATTTTCACAGGAATCACACAGCATCACAGTGTGATCACTGTGATCACACAGGATCAAATGTTTTTGCTGGGAAGAGATTATATTGTACATTTTACACAACTGATGAATTAATTTCAAAACACTCTGTTGAACAGTTCCATTTTTTTCTCTCTCTTTCTTTCTTTCCTTGTAATCAATAATAAACCCCAGTGACATCATGTTCTCCAACAGCCTGAGTAAGTTTAATGAATTGTAATAGACTCTCTAAATCAATTCACTTCAATTTACTTAAAAACAAGACAAAATCCCTGAGGAGACCTTCATGAGCTCATTTAAACGACAGCTTTTAAAAGTCGGGACCTAAGATGAGCAGTAAAAAAAAACCCCAAAGTTTAAAAAACATATCCATTGTGCAAGTGCCTTATGTCTGCTTCAGTACATCTAGAGCATTATAAAAATAAAATGCAGACCACTGCAATCACTGCATTCCAGTTAGTTACTGTTTAAGTAAATCATAATTAGAAATCTGTCTTAGAAAATGTTCATCTTCAAAGTTTTAGTGCACGAGTGTCTGATACATACTGATGTATGTATCTGATACATAGAATACTGATACATAGAATATAAGACCTTGGAGTCTGATTTATGTTTATATATATAGATTAGTTTATGAATAAATACAAACTACTACAGGTTGAAAATATTCATTTCAGTATAATCAGTTCAGTCTAAGCATCGGTCCCTGAGGAATCCCCAAAAGGAAAGTGGAAAAATAAATTTAAAAAAAAAAAGTTTGAATTTAGGTAAAATTGAAAAGAAAGTTACATGATATGCATGTTCATTGTAATGAATTTGTGGAAATGCAAAATAAGAAACTAACCTTAAGCACTTTTCACAAGCAAGCCTTTCCCCTTACTAATTTAGAGAAATCATCTCATTTTTATAGTTGTTGATAGAATAATCAAGGAAAGACATTAAAGAGCTAACAAAAATCTTCCCCAAAGCAAAAAAAAAAAAAAAAAAAAAAAAATCCGAAAAGGATTACATTCAGATGGTATAATTTGCACAATTCATTCCAGTAATTCAGATTAGCAAGGCACTACGTAATGGGAGCAGCTTGTTAAACCCATTTTTTTAAGTAATCAGTTGCAGAAAGCTCAAAATGCATAGTACTTCAACGGGAAGCTCTGTGACAGATGGCTCTCTAATGCACATTGGAAAGTTATCTCCAGAAAAACAACACGGGGATCCACAAAGAACCACATGGACCCCTAAATTGCCCAAAGAAAGAATATCACAATACATGGAACCCTCTGGGGCATCTTGTTAATTATTGCAGGGTCACATTTCGGGATAAGATGTTCTTCATTACTCTAGAGCTAATTTACAGGCAGTTCAGTGTATGGTCTCAAAGCTCAAGGCTAAAAAAGAAATTAGAGTAAAAACTCATGAAGGACAATTTGAGTTTTCATTAGAAGAAATCACTTTCTCATCATTGCTGATTAACTAGAGACTAAGAATCAGTTCCAGTCAAAAACTGGTGGATTGTATGAAGGAACTGGCATAAATTCCAACCTATAACAAGCACAAACTTTCCTATTCACATCAACAGCCACTGTGCCATTCGCTCCTAGCCTAAATTAAGCCTACAGTTGCAAATAAGAATTTTAAACTGTATTCAAAACATTCAAGACTTTGATTTGATGTCACATACTCCATATTTTCATTCTGTAAAATCTATTAATCTCGGGAAATATTTCTTAAGAGCTCCTGGAGAGGAGCTGCAGTTTTCCACTTGGAGAATGTGCAATGCCTGCTCTTATCACCTGTAAGATGAGCAGCATTATCCAAATGCTCCACCCTTCCATACTCTCTTCAGGAATATCAGGAACATTGTGTTGTGTTATACCTCCTGAAAACAGAGCACTTCTCTCGAAGACTTTACATTTTCATGTTTTCAACTGTATCAAAAAGAAAAAGAAAAAAAAAAGAACAAAAAAAATGTATCCTGTATAGTCTGAAATGTCAGGAAAAAGGCGCACAGGATGGAGGTGGAGAATCTTGACAGATATCAAGGGGGAACCAAAAAGAAGGGAGAAATGGTCACTATCAGCAAGCACCAATTGAATTATATCCAAAGCATACAAACAATATTAGAAGGAGCATTTTTTCTTTCTTTCATTCTACTTCAAGGAGAGCTATAGAAAACAACACTCTTTCCTCCTAAGCTGTAGAGAATTATATCCTATAGCAGTCAGAGGCTTGACTCAAAACTCTATTTCTTTCCCAGCTTCCAGAAGACTGGCAAGAATTTTGTAGTTAGAGGTCAGATTAAGTCACATAAATAATGGAATCAACATTTTTTGTAAATAAAACCTTTCTGAATCAATTACAATGCCAAGCCTTCCTTAACACACCAATGGATTCTTACTATTTACCACATTGAAAGCAGTATCAGACAAATAAATCTGCTTTTCCTAAGAGATAATTAAATTATGTTTCTAATTAGGTCACACAGTCTGATTTATAAGCCATCAAGAGCTAGGCATGACTCTCATAACTTCTCTCTTTCCTACTGAATTTCTTGATTTTCAGCCATGGATGAATTTTAAAAATAAGATTGCTGTGTACTGGAGACCATATACAACATAAGAATATTCTTGTAAATGTTCTGCCTCTGAATATTCTCATTAAAAATATTTTCTGCTCTTTATTTCCTCTCCTATTGCCAAGTATTGCCAAGTTCATCCTATCATCAGCATGCTTCCTAGAGCTGCCTGCTCTCATTGCTAGCCATATTATTTCTCTGTAGTTTAATTGTACCTTTGCAACTTCAGATTGAAAAAAGAAGCCCCAGCAAACACCTCACAATTATCAAATGCAAAGCAGAAACTTTTTTAAAAAATCTTGCATCTATAGGCTTCTGATTCACAGCTTTTGGTCACCAAGACCCTTTTATGTATTTCTTACATTTCCACAAAGTCATCAAGAGCATACAAAGATGAATCTTTTTCAAAAGAGAAAATGGAGAGTCTGTACAGTTTTTAAACAACAATCGTCACTCATCCGTATTCACTGAGGTGTATTTCTGAGTTATGATTTATAAATTTCTGTCTGCAAGACAGCACTGAACTGATATTCTAAACAAGCATCATTCACATAGATCTATGGTCCAAACAGAGTCCTTGAAATATTTTCCTTTTCAACTTAAGTCCAGTTAGAAGTGATGCTGTGTCAAGCTGTTTTGCCTAGCTGGGTCTGACCCTCTCCGTTGTCAGATAACACTTGGAAGTGCAGCTGTCTCACCAGTTCAAATGGGCTGGAGAGCCAGAATGGCAGCCTAACTAACTACAACATACAAAGAAGGTGAGTTATTTCTAATAACAGTTCAATTACCACTAAATAATAAACAGAAACATTCCTCTTATCAGGGTCAAGGAGAGCGTTTCTTAACACAGCATACCTCCTTAATCTGCCTATGATTGTGTTTTAGATAAATGTGCAATATAAACACAAAAAAAGGGGGAAAATGTATTCTTTATTGTTTCTCTCTAACAAAGATAAAGAGTTAAAGCCTTTTAAAAGCATCATATTCTATCTAAGTTCTCCTAATTTTGGTTGTTAGGAATATGAGCTATTTCCTTCATTTCCCTCAAGGACTCTGGCAAAGTCTTTGGCATTCCTAAATAGCAATACCACATGCAGCTTATAGCTTCACAGGTTAAGAGCTTTGAAAAAGGCCAAAGTTATCTTTCATGTTATTTATAATATTATTAGGTGTATTTTTAGCTAGACATTTTTAGCTTAGATATTTTCTACAGGATTAAAGGCAGCGACTGAAATGTACTGTGATGAGTACTGTACTTTTAAAGGTCATTAGTAAACACAGCCAACTGCACCTGAAAGAAATTTTTAACTATTGCATGGTAGATAATTTGAGAACATCCAGTAAACGGTAATAAAAGATATTTTTCCATTATTTCTTAAAAGTTTGACTGTTTGCACAGTCTCCAGAATAACAAGGCTCTTCTAATAAGGTTTTAATTGGAAAGTTGAGTGCAGTGTGCATTAGAGGAAGCCGAAGTTTAGCCAAAGCTCAGACACACCCATACAAAGTCCACACATACACAAAACAGTTGTGTGTTGGTACTGAAGAAAGGAAAACCATTTTATCTCTTTGCTTCCTTTTGAATAATGTACTTTGCATAGCATGTTATGGAGATAGACAATAACAGGCCACTGCCTTTATAATTAACTGAGAGAGTACATAGCTTGGAAAGTGGGACGCAGTCTGTGAAAGGATTACATCCTAGGTAACACTAGTCATCACTATTAAAATATAAAAAAGGGCTATTAAGAATGGAGAAATACATATTCCTAATCGGATGCTAGAGGAAAAAGCTTTGAAAGGGTTAACCTTTTTTTTGAAAATAAATTGGCTATCCCTTACAAAACTGATAAAAAAGAAAGCCCGAAAACCTTGCACATATATTTAAAAATCTTAAAATAAACGCAGGAGGTGGCTGACTTGAAATATCGGAGGGTCTTTCATGCCTAAAAATTCTAGCTTATGAAAATAGCTAAGTATTTTCATTAGCCTGAATTCTTAATTGCCAGACTTCAAGGGATAAACATGAACAGACTGATCTCCTACCAAGATCCAGCAGGGATTTAATACAAGTGAAGAATTTGTCCCCTCCCTGCAGGTTCCCTTCTCTGCCTCTAAGCAGCACAGGGACAGTAAGGTAGTGCCATCTCCAGTCCCAAAGGTGCCCAGAGGTGGCGTATTGAGAGAAGCACATCTTCATTTGAACAAATCCTCATTCCTTGGAAAAGGACAGTTCCAGCACTATAGGACAGAGGTCAATGAACTCCAGTATCTTCTACTAAGGTAATTGAAAGAAAATAGGCTTAGTGAAATTGGTTTACTTTTGCACAGTTAGGAAGCTCCATTTACACAAAAAGTTTGCTATTTCCAGAAGCAACAATCTGACAGAGTGAAAACTGCTACCAGTAATGTATTAACAACCAATTACAGCCAAGGGCAGGACTGCCAATTTTTCAAAGTCAGCTGGCCTAAGTTACAAATGGGATATAAGATATGGCAGGATATCAGATAGGGCAGATTAAAATCACTTCCAAAATAATTCAAAGTTTTTTAACTGCTACAAAATTAATCATGGCTGTTGACAGCTGTAGTGCAGACAATAAAATGTATTTTTAAAAAGTATGCAGAGCTCCTAAAACATTCTGGGCTTTCAATGAAGTGCTTCAAACCATTTTTTATATTTTTTTAATGATAAATGATTGTATTGATGTCACTACAAAGAAAACTTGTTATTTATTAGACTGTAGTACATTACCTTTGTGCTTCTCCCCAAAGGGTGTCCATAAAAGAATTATAATAGAGGTAGGTTTTGATATTAAAATAAATTCAAATGAACTTTTCCAGGTAGTGAAGAAACTAAGGGTGTTACGGATGAGATCTGAATCTCATCATCTTGGTTCATGGTCACTATATTGTCTAAATATCTTAAGAACTTGCTATCTGAAGCCTAGGTAGAAGGCTTCCATTTACTCCAGTTGAACTGGACACTACTACTGCAAAATTACAGGGTGGTTATTTGAAGCCAGTAATGGACATAGGAAGTAAGTGTCAAGAAAACTGAAATCATATTTCAATGATTCATTTATTCTATTAAGAGTGGAGAAATTGCAGAACTGTCCACCAACTCACTTATGAACCCTTAAGCTGCAAAAGGAAATTACAGTGCAAATGTTAGTATCTTTACTCTTTACAATAATGGTGCCCTATTTTCCTGCTACAGCAAATCACACTGTTTTTGCATTGCATCTGTAATGCACTGCAGTGCATTTTTTCTCTTGTGCTGACGCTCGATGGCCGCACGCTTCCTCCGGGCTCTACACGTACTGCAAAGTTCACTGCAGCTGGTGTGACGTTTCACAGAACCAGCACACTTCATAAGCAGAAGAGTACAACTACCCTTCCCACTCAAGTAAATCCTTAAATCTCATCCCCATCTGAAAGACCAGGGGACAGGAACATGGCCAGGCGTCAGCCTCATGTATTTCAGCATCCATCCCATGCTCCTGACTGTCACCTTCCCACGAGCATCCGCCCACCACACCATTACTAAAACATAGAGCAAAGTCCATTCACATTTCTGATTCCTTCATTAATTTTACTGTTTTCTCTGAAATTCCTAGCCATCTTCTACGTCCCAGAAGAAGCTTCCAACAGCCAAAGCATCTCAGATTTGGTGTCACTCAAAGCTTATGTAAACAACACTAAATCTCATCAGGACTCAAAGGACATTTACCTAAGGCTGTTCTGCATGTTATAAGAAGAGATTATAGCAATTCAAAAGGTGACATTCATTTGTGTAAATTCATAATATAGAAATAACTAATTAAAATGGGACTAGCCTGCTACTGGATCCGATACATTACCAAAACACCAATAAATTCAAATTTCTGTGTTATTTTTCACTGGCAGTGCAATAAAACATGGTAATGGTAAATACATTTTGTGCTCTAGTTTCAGAGTATAAAGTAAATATGTAGCGTTTATGTGTTTAGCTTTCTTCTCTGCCAAATGTTGTGAAAGACTGTTGAGATTTTCGTCAATGTTGTTTAAAGGCTACTGCAGAAGGGAATAATACTTTCTAAGCTTGCAAGCAGCCTGTGAAATCTGGGTGCTTTATACACTGCAGACAAAGGGCTTTCATCCAGCTTGTTACTGGTAGTTCACTGAAGATTTCTCTTCAAGATCCGTGTAAAAGCTCTGTGTCTTCTTCTTTGCTGTGTTTAGAGTAAATGTTAGGTTAACAGTTTCAATACAAAGTCCCAAACACAAGCACGAACACTTAAGCCTCCCTCCTCCGATCCGCCAACATGACAAACAGTCTAACACAGGCATTAAATGCCTGAAGTTAGACAGAGTGAATACTCCCTTTTGCATTTATTCTTTGTAAAGTACATTTAAAGCAAGGGTAATAAACATACAGACAGTATTTGATACTCATTCTTTGTTGTCCTTCTGTTTGAAGGCTTTCATTTATGTAGCAGGAAAAGGAATATGTAAGTGATCCGTTAACATTAAACAGAAAACATTCGAAGTGAGCATCCACACAGTCCTCGGCTGAAAGCTGTTCTTCCCTACTACAATTCTTTGCCAAACTATGGTCAATCACATCAGTTACAACAAAATGCGAGAATACTTAATAGAGAAAAAGGACTACCTTTCCAAGATGTGGTATGTGAATATGTTTTATTTGCCTTAATGGCTCTGACTGGGCAGTAGCAACCCAGAAACAAAGTCAGAAAAATAAACTGGGAAAATGATTTTGCAACAGGATTGTGAGTCACCCAATTAAGTATGAAAAACAAAACAAAACAAAAAACTCATCATATTACTCACAGAGCATGTTGAAATTACAAATTAATAAAAGCTGTCTAAAAACCATTCAGGAAGTGAATGCACAGTACGGATTCAGGTGAGCAATCAAAGTATGAAGGGAATCTTCAAAAATACACTTAAACAATACACCTGAAATGTAGCCTACACACACACAGATTGCTAGCAACAGTCAGCCATGTAACAGCATTTTGAGGAAAAAAATATAGCACTAAAATCCTTTACAATATAGGACAAATTCTCTATGACATATTCAATAAAGCAAAAGAGAAATTTATCCATGGTTATACAAAGTATTTGGACAAAATGTCATTCTTTGTCTATGATGATGAATAGTTTCTTGCTAGCTATAAAAAGGAGAGGAAAAAAGGGAAAAAATGAAACAAGGACTTTTAGTAGGAACTGAGAAACTTTTCTGCAAATTTTTATATGATGAGAACACTACCTTTTTTATTTTAGTTTATTTCTAAGATATGCCAATTAAAAAACAAAAAGTTGAATTTTTAAACATTTACCATGGAATTATTCTGATATCCTCAGGATCTCAAGTAGACTCCTGTATGTTGAGAATCCTCTGCATTGGAAGGAAAAAGTCACACAACACATAAGAGGAATACAATGCTTTTATAATCCTTTTACTTCATATACCTTCCATTTTTCCCAATAGTTTTCTCTTTTATAATTTTGTTTCATATTGATTACCAGTTAACATAAGATTGTTTGTCTTTCTTACCTTTGTAAATTCCTTAGAAGTAGACAACTACCCTACCAGAGTTTGTGGACAACAGGGGGGGGAAAAAAAAAAAAAAAAATCTTGCTCTAGTAGTAGCTATACACACAGTATATATTTCACTTAAGTAGAAACTCCTAATTAGAAAGTCTCATAGAATGCTAGACATCCCAATATGTAAAGTTACCACCCGAGAAACTGGCAGATACGACCTTGTGAACTTTTATTCTCAAAAAGTATTGGACTATCAAAGCTCACATTAATGAGAAGCACTTAAATAAAAATTAATTATTACTGTAAATACAGTTTTTTTTGCTCCCAAATACACTATTTTCTTCTCTGAATAGCCTGTTTTAAGATGCCTTGAAATTTAAACCTGTGAATGGGAATAACCTCGCAGAAACGCAGGTTCTTTTGCAGCAGTTGGCTCTTAACTGGAAACCAGTAAGTTCAGGCTTTGCAGAAATGTAAAAGTGGAAAGTCTCAAGAGAGATTTACACCTTACAAACAGCAAGAATGTTAGATGGAGCTACATCTCAGATTACCAGAAATATAAGATTTTATGCTAAGGAATAGAAGATAACTCTCTGTTATTTTAGAAGATATGAAAGAATTGCTTCAGAAAATGCTTTATACTTGCCACAAATACACCATTACCATGAATTAATGGGGCCTACATATTTTGCTAATAACACATTTTTATATAGTTTATTTTTACTCTAAGATTCATATAACTTATTTCATTAGTTATTTGAAAATGACTAATTTTAATCTATATCAATATTATCCTGCAAGTATTCTCAAAATTCTTCTTCAGAAGTCAATTTACAGACATAAAATTACAATTATGCACAAAAGGCTTTTGGGTAGGTATAGTCTCGAGCGAAATTTTATATAAATGTACATGTCCTAGTCCCTTAGCCATATTCACGGGACAAAATCAACCAAAGCAAATAACTTGGCAACGTAAGACATCATTAGTAAAGAATGGCCAGGCAAGTCCTCCTTGTTATGTTCCTTCCCTTTCATTCATATATTGCTATCCAACTTCAGACACCTAACTGAAACACTACGTTATGAAAATGAATTGGGAGTATACCAAAATTAAATGTATTGTTAGATACATATTGTTCTTACTCATGTCCAATGAACTTGAAAATTAATGCATCACCTATTATTTTTAACCTTTTATTTTCATCCACCATTATTATTTTTATAACCATCACCTTTTATTATTTGAAGAATACCAAGAGAGTATACCAAAGGCTAGAGTTCTTTTTATTGGTCTTGTTTCTTGCAGTCTAAGAAGTAGGTTATTAGTTGCTGAAAAACTTACTATGGTTCTTTCTGAAAGCTACATACTACCTCAGGCATATATTGAACTACATCAACTCTCATTTTAGGTCATTGACCCCTTATCTGCTATTTAGTCCTCGTATTTGTGTTTTGTGGAACTGTGTATATGTGTAGGGAAAACCAAGGGTTTCATTACATAAACAGAATTGTTACCCACATAGTTCTCTGACAATTACTGCAGGAAAGGCTGCTCTTTCTCTGCTTACTTTTCAGATATGTTTTCAAAAAAAAAACCCCAAAAAACAACAACAAAAAAACCCCAACCAAACAAAAAAAAATAAACAAAAACAACTCTCCTAAGACAAAGACCTTTGTTTTGCGTTATTCAATCTATCCATATTTAATTATGCACTCTCTCTCTTCTATGTTCTGAAGAAATGTTAATCAACTCCGAATGGGAAAATAAATGGTATTAAACAAACCGTGCGATGGTAACAAGGCACTTTATAGATCTGCACAAATGTACCTAAACATGTTTTCTTCAGCTGGAGAGAATTTGCCAAGATTCCCGCTGAGTAGCAGCATAAATTTGACAAGATAGAAAGTTTGTTGTTGCTAAAAATCATAGGATTGTTTTAATTTTATAGAAACACCATAAGGTGACAGGAGTAGAAACAGATTGTTAAATGTTCTCTAGCTGTGGTACTCATCCACACCTTCCACCCGTTCCTGCACGTTAATCTCTCACAGTTATGGAAGATCAGAAGCTGCACCTTTATTAACAATTTGAAACGAACACGACTTAGAAGCAGAGTTACTATGAAACGCAGTAGGAAAATACTTTAAAAAATACTGACAGCCTTTTGTTCAGACTGCCTTGGTTCTCCTATAATTCTTACCAGTGTAAATCAGTCATGCTCCCTGGAAACATCGTTCAGAAATATATATATATATAAATATATATAAATATATATATATATATATATATATATAAAATATATATGNATATATACACACACACAGTCCTGGCTAATTATACATTCTTAACTGATTGTGGCTCAAATAATAGGGTTAATCAAAATGAGCACTGCTGCCCAATGATGGCTGGTTCCGTTTTCCAAAATCTGTTCCAAAATCCAAAGTCCAAAGCCAAGGAAAAGAACTTGCACCAATTGTTAGTCTCACAGCTTTCCAGATTTTTAACATAAAATCCTTGCAGAGCTGCTGAAGCAATGCTCTAGGGTCAGCCTTCTAGGGAACACATGTAAATGTTGCCAATTCAGGGCATAGGAACAAAATCAAGATTGATTTGTGCATATGTTCTGTTCACATTGGGGGACTGAAAAGGAACTGAATACCTGAAAGGAAAGGAATGCCTGAGTATTTTGTAGGAGCTGGGCATGCATTTGAGGCTGCATGTGAGGCTGCATTTGGCAAGTTATAGTTTGAGAAATGAAATAGGCAAAGCTACACACTAGCACTTGCTCATACAGTTCCCCTTGATAATGGCAGGTTTCTCCTGTTCTACTTTTTCTGTTCATTTCTCTTTTCTAAGTTTCACATGGTGCGAACTGGGTTGTAGAGTAACAAGATAAGCATGTCCTCAAAGGAAATTAGATTGATGATTGATGATTGATAGAATCAACACAGAGCTAAGTGCTTCAAACCAAAATCACTGGATGAAGGAGCTAACAAGGTAGTCACACTAACAAGTGCAAAAGAACAAAATGCTTTGCATAACTTATGGTTTTGAGAAAAGAATATAAATTGTTCCAGAGATTTATTTTAGAATTGTTCTTATTTACTGCAGCTTTAGTGCAAAAGTTGATGATCGCTGCAACATATGGAGAACAGCAAATAAGCACAAGATAGATCCTGTAAGACTAACATGGGTAAGCAGCCTCAGGTGCAGCAATTGTCTAATTACCACCTGAATTTCAAGTTACCAGCTTCCAAGAGTTTCCTATGGCAATCTGCTCCTGCATTTCCCCAAGGTGTCCCAAAGTCCATTCCCAACATTTCTCCCACATCAGAATTCCCCATTTTAGAAAATTGGCTTTTCCCATAAAATTCTGATAATCCAAAATAGATTTCTTCTTCTACATCAAGAAACGATCTTCCATTTTTCATGTCCCTTTTCCTTTATACCAATCAAATACTCAGCCACTTAATCTTCTGTACCTGCCACCCAGCACAAGAGACAGACGGTATGAACATGAGAGCCCAGGAGGGGATGACTGGGAATATTAACGCCTTGAACAAGCCACGGGAGAGCCAAGCATGGAGTAGCATTTTAACTTTTATTCCACTGTGCTAACCCTGGAATCAATTATACTCCGTTCTTTCCAGGACCTATCGTGCTTACTCAGGGAGCTGGGTGAGCTCTCCATGAGAGCCCATGTTCTCTTGTATAACAGGCCAAAGTTGTCCTGTCCGGTCCTTGCTCCATCTTCAGCAGAAAACCCAGACTCCAAGGGCTGCTACGAGTGTCTTTGGCAGAAGGTAAACAAGACAGGGCGATTCACAGCTCTGCTTCTTGCAAGGTCTTTTCATTTTGCACTTTGTCTCCACCCAAACACATTTATGCTTATTATGTAGTGCACTGCCCTCTCGTTATCTTCAAAAGCAGAAACTTGCTGCTATGGCAACTGTACTTTTGGTCAAAATTTGAGAAAAGCAACTCTGCAATCAGAAATTAAAGCAAAAAGATTGCCCGCACGTATGCAGCTTCACCCAGATCGCACTTACATTTTGTTCCCTAACTTAAAGCGTAAAGGTCCTACATAGGCACATCAATCACGTCAGTCTAATCATGCCGTTGTGCTTAGCTGAATGTCATTACCAGCTGTACGGTTAGCTGCGCAAAAGGTAGGCATCTAGTTCAAGTCCATTACTGAGCTCCCTTTCCAGTCAGTACAGGAGAGAAATCTATAGACAGGGACGCATATCATCTCCAGAGGTCTAACATAGACGGGACTAATCACTCTTTGGGATGCCCAGCTTCCTCCCTGAGCCAAGAGGGACTCTGGCCATGCTGCCTGGCTGCCCACATGGCCTTCACAAGGCTACGCTCCCGCAAGACGAATCCATCCGTCCCTCAGAATCCATCTTTATTAATCACTGTCATTCACACAGGATTTTTGGTGCTGTAATAAATAGCCAGATTTTTACTTTGTTTTCAATATGTACAGTAAACTTTTCCTCTTACTCCTAAATAATTCTCCCTGTGTTGTCAAGCTATTTCAAAATGATGTAATTTTTGCTTACAGCAAGTTAACAGAAATACCAACTGAAAGTTTTTGTAAAGTATACTGTAAATACAATTCGCCTTATTGAAAAAAATCAGGACCTATGCCATTCGTATGTTCTGTCCGCAGAAGAATATTTGACAATGCTCAGATTATTATGAATTTTAGCTGTTATTAACCTGGGCTCCATTAATAGCAAGAACACAGAGTCTCAGAAGCATCAATATTCCCTCAGCATTCACAGTCTATGATCTTCCATGATCACAGTCATCTTAAGAAAATACGGAGATACGATAAATAGAATCAACACAGTGGTTCAGCAGATAATCTTGCGTTGAAGCTGGAGCACATAAACAAGAAAGAGAGGTGAGGTAGATGGGGAAGGTCATCTGAGTCACCATATGCAGAGCTTTTAAATACCCCATCACTCCTAGAAAATAGCAGTAAACGTAGGGAATTTGCTGGGTATGTGGAAAAAAATTGTAAAAACAAATAATGAAATAAAAGATATAAACAGGAGTAAAGATACTTTAAAATGAAAGACCCTATTAAGGATGTATCGCAATGAAACACTAATATCAAAGTGCTGTAGGCTTTAAAGTTTAAAAAAAAAAACAAAAAAAAACACCTTTTAGCATCTACTCTATCGTGAATTTTCTGAGTATTATTGAAGTTGCTGAGCTGCCAAGTACTCTATGTTTTCACAGGAAGGAAATCCACATTATGCCATTCATGTAAGTTACGTTATTTGTACAGTTTTATAGAAAGGATAAGTCTGAGAAAAACAAAAAAAGACTTTAAAAACTTGAAATGTGAATAAAAATATCCTGATTGCTCTAATTTTATATATCACTGTCATCTTCCAGAACAATGTGGCTGAAAAAATAAGCCAAACAAATGGCTCCAAATCCATCAAGATATATTAATATTATGGCCACTTACAGAACAAGTCTGACCCACGATCTGAACAAGTTTTTTAGACTGATCCTGAATTAGATTTCAGCAGTGTAATTCATCTCATTTAATCCTAAGAAACTCTTTGAGAAAAGAGCATGTAAACATATGTATAAACATACTCTTATACACATTTATCTATGTAAGAATATGACAAATCATGTCCCCCTCCTCAGTGCCTGTTTTGACAGCTGTAGATATTTCAGAAACATTAACTTTTGGGATAATATTTTCCTTCCATACTCTCTGAACTAAATGGCTTTAGCCATTTCTGATAAATAGGAAAGTGGAAAACTAATCAAAACAAAAACAAAACAAGAAAAAAAAATTACCAATGCAAACGTAAAGGTTTCAAAACCGAAATTAATCTGGCCAGGTTGAACAAAAATCATCTTTCATATTCCCAGTTTTTTAAAGGTGCATTTTAACATATTATTCTGTGTCATAAGATGCACACAGTAATATGTCAAGGATTCTCCTAGACTATTATTGTTACCTCCCTGCTTTTTTCTAACTTATTTCCTAACTGATTTTTGAGATTTTCAACTATGCAACTTTTTTTGTTGAAGATAAGGTTGAGGTGAAAGCTTGTATATAGGAATTAATCTATAAACAGCAAATTCTAAGACAGGCACAAACTCTGTGCAGTAAAGCAAGTACAAGACTTTAAAATCAATATGAAGAACCAAAGACCTCACACACATCACTTATCTGAAATTAAAATCTGATACAGGCGAAGCACCCCATCAGTCAAAAAGTGATCAGTTCCCAGTCAACACCAAGAAAAAACTTTGAAAAGGAGGATGGACAGTTTAAAAAAAAAAATAGGGGAAGCAAACCATCAAACGAACACACAGTACCTACTACAAAAGTCCCTTGGTCACACATGATCCTGATACCAGAGCAAAGATTCACCACCCTCACATTTGCATTGGAAATGGCCAGTCACTAAACCAGAAAATTCTTTAGGACCAAACACGTCTTCAAAAAATGAAACTGACTCAGTAACTGGAGAAAAAAAAAAAAAAGACGACTATTTTACTTTCAAAAACTCAAACGGAATAACAGGCTGAGCAATCTGACCTATCTTGCAAGTTAGGCCACCTTCAATCTGGGATTTGGATTAGATGACCTCCATGTATCTCTTCCAGACTAAATTTTTTGTTTGTTTCGAAGTGGTAGGAGACTTGACTGCTATCAGGCATCGAAAAACAGCCAAAGGACTAAGGGAGTGAATGTATGAAAATAAGCTTGTGATTGAGAAAATATTTTGAATCTCTGTCTTCTTCATGCAAATACACACTACTCCAAATTGCACCATTTGTGCAACTGTGCTAGGGCGTTGTCTTGTACAATCAAGATTTTTACGAAATGAGGTCTCTCTCCAAGACAATATTATTTTATGGACAATACAGGGAGTGCATGGCAGCTTTACTAGCTCCTGAGAAGGATTCCTGGAATCACTTGAACAGTACAATCCCAGTTGTACTGTTTCCGAGAGAAGGTGGGGGCTGCCCCACTTGATATTTAGATCAGGTCAGGCTTTGTATCAGTGCACGACAGTACTAGTTTTACTATTGAAAACCTTTAGCCATTACTACTACTTTGCTAGGCTGCTTTCTTGTCTGTTGTGTTCCTTATTTTTCACAGGGCTAGCAAAAGCCCCAGGCACTAGATAAGAAAGCAAAGGAGAAGTAGAGTGAAAAGCACTGCTAAAGTACTAACTTACAAGGCAGCCTCTTTTTCCTCTTGCACACTGGATTGCTACCGCTAGATAACGAAGCTGATTGTGATTCACAGGAGCATGGAAGATGGGGTGAACACCTCTGCTGGTTACACTGCCATAAAGGTCTATAATGAATGCAAGACAGTATTTATTAGCAAAAGATAGCATGCCAAATTCAGAAGTAACACACGTCTTACCTGTAACACATGATGAAAACAGATTTACTGCACAAGTGATGGGATGACTCCCAGAGCATTCTAAGTATTATGCATCGTGTGAGCGGGCAGAGATTTCAGCTAAGATCTGGCTATTAGGAGATAAAACGTAGTTATAGGATCAACAAAAGGTAAAAATGGAAGAACGACCACAGAGGCACAGAACATGGAGGCAGCTGCTGCGTAAAGCTGAAGCTGGCAGCACTCACTGAAAGTTTGGAGAGTCTGAACAAGATACATTTTTGTGAAAGGTGTGAGACACGAGCAGGTTCAGAGCATTTAGATCTAACGCAAAATATTACCAATCCAATGCTCCCCCTTATTTATTTATTTTAAATCAGGTCTGTCAGCTTTAAAAGAGTGTCAGGCGCTTCGAAGCACTCATTCACAACAGCAGGGAGCAAACACATTTGTCATGGTCCAACCAGCCACTGCAGCACAGCAAATAGCCAGGTTTCGAAGACATGTGAGCTAGTGCTGCCGAGTTAACACAGCACTGGGGTTTGGAAAGGTGTTATCACCAAGGAGCACGGCAAGCTTTATTAAGAAGTTAACACTGTACACAACATTTTTAGAACACGTTGTCTTTTGCAGACATTAACATGAGCTAGGTGGTTGGCATGTGTGGCACCTTCATATTTTGCTGTTTGCACCGGGTACAGTGCTGGGCAGCTGAGGAATTTGGGGGCAGAACTGCCACATCTCTGTGATTCATCTGCTGGTTACTTCTGATTTGCACTGACCACCTATACTGCCAAACTGGTCTTCTTTATGGAGGTGTCATGATACAGGCTGTATTTAACACCTTTTTTTCATAGCTACAACTACATTGTTTTTAAATCTAAACATCTTCCACTAGGATGGAAACTTTTTATTCAGCTTTATGAGGTATTACTTTTGTATTTTCCCTTTTTCTCTTACAACGAGACTTCCTAGATGGCCAGTGTGTGAAACTAGGTCGTCATTGCTGCCAAACAGCAGTGGATCACTAATAAGAAAACATATACGGCTGATTTTTATCAAGAAGTACAGAATTAACTTCAGGAGAATGATTTCAAACGCAGTTAGAAATTAGCTTTGCAGTTGCATCTCTTCACTCAGCCTAGATTATCTAGCAAATGAGAACTTAAACAGAAGCTCAGCTATTTTGAACATCGTGGCACAAGATGGACTGGTCTTTTTAGAGAACCTGTATCACACAGGCCTTTTTTCAAAAAGAAATCAAATAATATTTACATCTGACTTCCTGTAGGTAAGGTTTCTTCTACTCTGGATCATTCTGCCCTAGGTAGGTTGGACAATTCAAACCAAACAGAATAATACTTCTTTGCTCTCATAGATGATATCCATTCTTCCAGCTGCAGGGGAGACCCAGGACACTTCCAAAGGAACAAAACTGCCAAAGAAACAGAAAACTGGGGTTTTCCACAAATTATTTCAACAGTGCCAACTGGCAGACTGCATGGCTCTTTTGAGGTCTGGGAGAGGCCTACCAGGCCCCGTCGTTCATATCCACATCAAGCGCACACAGCTGGCAGCCACCGCTGCCTTCTCATGGTTCTTGTAACTGGGTTTTAAAGCACAAAAGATTGTCACCCTGGAGCTGGTACCACCAATCCGCATGCATCAGTGCAAACTCCCTTATGGATCTACAGGGCACAGAAAAGAGGGAGAAAAAAAAAAAAAAAAAGATACAGGTTTTCCTGGCCTTTTGCTTTCCAAGTCCTCAAAGGTCACCTCTTCTCAACACATCACTTCATAGCTTTCCAAACATTTCTCTCCAGTCCGAGAACTGAGTGTGATAAGCCAAGTGGAGATTTAGTCACTACGTATTTTCTCCTCAATTCATTTTCTGCAGATGCAGAGGTCAAAGCAGGTTACTGAAGTCACTGCAGGCTACTGAGTAACTACCTTATTGAAAAACTACCATACAGTATACCACAGCCATCAAACTGTGTGGTGCTAAATCTATCTTCACAGGGTCAACAGGAATGTAGTTAAAAAAGAAATTGTGCAGAACAGATTACATAAAAAGTAATAAAGTCATAAAACATAAGCAGCATTTTTCTCACCCGCTCTGAGAAATTGCTAGCTTAGTAACATACTGAATAAATGAAGATAACAGCAAAATAATGGGCTCGTCAAAATTAAGGAAATCCCTGTGGAGCACATAATAAGAGGAGACTGGATATTGCTTTACAAAGAAAATCTCAATGCAACAATGTGTGGTGAAGAACATAATATAGTGTAGCATAGCGGGTGGAAAGCTGGTTGCTGAACGCAGAAGGAACCCAGTCCACTGGAGAAAATGGGAAGCGTTAATCCTTCAGGAACTCTCATCCCTTATAATATTGTTGAATCCAGTGAAGCCTTTCAGCAATTACACTGAGAAAACATCCATCAGGAAGTAAGTCTGCTTCTAAATAGCACAGCTTTCTTCCGTGATCCTAAAACATATGAGTGTGCATACAGATATGCACAAGGAAGCCATTTATTTGCCTCATTCAAAGCCCACTCCATTGTAAAAATAGCAGATGAAAGAAAGATATTGTTCAGTATTTTGACAGTATAGCAAAACCATAAATCAGTTCTTCTAATGAAAAGCATAGTTATTTACAACATGACCATCAAAATGATATAAACACAATGAGGAATCTCATATTGCAGGTGAGCCTGATATTTAGAAGAAAAAGAATCCACAAAAATAAGTTTTGTTCTCCCTAAGAAAAATATGACTAGTTTTGATTCAATCTGTGAAGCTGCAAAGTTCAAGCATTAAATGTAGATAGCTTAAAAGAGGCCTAAATACAGTAAGAATCACTTAGAATCAGAAATAAAAAGCATCTTCAACTACATGCCTGGTTTCCTTACTGCATGAGTATGCCTACAATAAATCTTGTTAATTTGTGAGAGGATGTACCATAGGTGACAAAAAGTGAGACAAAGTCAAGGAAAAGATGCTTGCTACTACCTGCCAGCTTTGCTCAGTGTTAGATACGGTAGAAGGTTGAAG
Organism: Nothocercus julius; assembly: GCA_013398735.1. Classification (NCBI taxonomy): domain Eukaryota; kingdom Metazoa; phylum Chordata; class Aves; order Tinamiformes; family Tinamidae; genus Nothocercus; species Nothocercus julius. Next base: position 1,282,577 of record VZSV01000048.1, read on the forward strand.
CTAGTTCACAAAAAGGCTACAGGATTTTCCACTGTTCCTAGAACAAGCAATCAGTGCAAAATAGAGTTTATCCAAATAAAGACCTGGAACCTCATTTTTCAGTATACAGCCTCCTCCTTTATGGAAGATTCTATATGTTTTACTGCTAGGAAGCTGACCAAGGTAACTCTTATCTCTAATGCCATACTATTTAAGTGAGATTTTCTTTCCACCCCCCACAAACTGTACCCAGAGCGATTACTCTTTTAGCCATTTGTTATTTGTTTGTAAAAAGGAACACTCACTGTTTCTTCTGACCAACGCAGTATCAATAGGAACAATTTCTCTTACAGATTAGAAGCTGTGTTCCCCCCCCATTTCTTCAGGAACATCCTGGACTTGAAGTTAAATGTTGTACAATTAAAGAACATTTTGAATTTAGAAATATCTAAAAAAAAGTCACTCAACTCAGAAACTGGAAAGTCTGATGTGCTTCCTCATTTAGAAAGAAAACAACTCAATTTATCAGATATCTGAAACTTATTTGAAGTGTTACAAGCTCAAAGTTACCTCCAAGTCACTGGGTATTGTCATATCATTCACTCTACCCATTGTGTTTCATCTATATTTTTTGACATAATTTTGATTAAATAATAATTACATTTTTAAGGTTAGTAAGGTTTCTTCCTAATATAGATTTCTAAGGATAAACACCCGGCATCTTACTTCCCATTTCTTTCTCAAGGCTGAATGCCTGTTTGCCCCCTCAGATGGAGAGGCAACACATTTAAATAGGAAAACAATGAACTTGCATCCATAGCTATATTAGACGAGGACATTCATTACCAAGGTATGTCACATTAATGAACAGTATGGTTCATGCCACCCGCACAGAAACATTATCAGCAACAGCAGCCCTGCAGGGCTTCCAAATCTGTCCTCCTTCTGCAATGTGGAATCAAATTAGCAAAGCTGTGCTCAAACAGGGAGATTCTGTAAGGTTTTTAAATGTCTCGGACAGAAATTCGATTAAGATTAATTCAAGCCAAGCAAGCAATTTTGGAGGCGTTGGAAGCAATTTCCTTTCACATCATGGTCATGTGCAGCTGACATGAATGCCCAGAGAAAAATGGCTAAGTTACCAAAAACAAGATCTTACTATAGAGAAAGGGAACTATATCACTTGTAAGTTAAGTTTTTAAAATAATAATACTAAGGTAACAAAACTTGTACAGAAACATACGAAGTATTTCTTATGCATCATTAACAACTGACTTTGGAGAGGGAGTATTTCAATATCACAATCACATTTTCAAACTGGTTTATGTCACCAACTTTTAATGGCGAGTCTCTTCAAAAGAATTTTCTAGAAGATTTAATCTAATGCCATTTGAGAAAAATGATAGCAGTGCTCATCAAATTATTAGTGCACTGGTAAAGCATTTTGAATCTAAATCCTTCACCACTTTATTTTATGATGTTGAAAAGGTTATTCTTCAAATACTGTCAACCAATTCATATAAAAGATTTAATGTTTTAAGGACAGATAAGAGGAAAACATGTCATTATATCTTTGAAAGAAGACAGATTCTAACAACTGTAAAATTATTATTTTTCAAAAGATGGAAAAAGAATATACAGGCTTTTTACTTCATCCTCAGCTTAACATAGGCAGTGAAAAACTGTATAATTATTCTCTAGACATAAAAGAGTTCAGGAAAAAAACACCAAGTTTTTACAATTAAAACGAACTTGTGATTTTAAACCAAAGATTTCAGCATTTTTTTTTCAGCTTATAGCCCCTCTTTTCCTTTTTTTTCTGTCCCCTAAATGGAGGGGCAGACTCTTGCAGAACTATTTTAAGGTACTGACAAGTTGTCGTATTTTCTTGGTCACTGTTCACAGACTTTTTTTTAAAAGTAGCTGGTGTACCAAAATAAAATCTAATAAATAAAAAATAACCTAACAGATTGGCAGTATTTCCCACATAGACATAAGAGACCAGTTTTCTATGTAAAGGAAGACTTGATTTCAAGGAAAAGACAAATATAATGAAAGGGAGAAATATTGCTATGGAGTGAATATATAAAACTTCAAGAATGGGATTAATAACAAGCATACACTAATTTGCAAACAAGGACCCTAAGGAAAACTGAAAATACGTATTAATAGTACAGCCATGCAAGCTGGCTGGATGCATAAGGATTAGCAGTGATATGAAAGAAAGAATAAATAAAATATTTGACCCACATACTGACATCATTTTGAGGGTATTTTTGAAACTGGCCAAAGCAACAAATAAAAAGGGCAAGCATACTTTTTATGATAGGAAGTTGCAGATTCGTTATTCTAGTTTGCAATTGTTGAGATATTATAAGGCAATTTCTTAGTAAACTCAAGCACTTGAACATCTCCACCAATGGCAAAGTAAGAGAAATGACTATGAATGTTGATACTTCCATTGTAAATTACTGACAGCTTCTGCTTTCTTTCATCAGAATCTACAGTGCGTCGTCAATCCTTTTTGCCACTGAATCATTCTGCTAGCAGTATTTTTAACTCACTATACTCTCTGCTGTGTAAAAATATAATTCAAAGCAGTCTTTTGATTTACTAGCTCTTTAGACGTCACCACTCCTAGTGGTGACCTTTATTAGAAATAGCAGAAAAAAAAAAAAACAAAAGCAAACACAAAGATCTCACGACACAACTATCGTAACTGCACAAATATTTTCAGACATAATATTTACAGCAGTGGGAGAAATACACCGCTGAAAAAGGCACTGGTCCCATTGAAACAGGGACAGAAGTAAAACAGATAAATGCTCAAATGGCAACCTCTTTTCTGGTGACATGTATAATTCCAATTAAATATCATTCCTACAGTGAATACCTCTTTCAATAACTGAAGAGTTTCCTCCACTAAATTTTTAGATCTTTTACAGACCGTAACCTTACTTAGTAACAGGGAAATCCTCTAAGAATTGAAGCTCAAAGCCACAATCCAGGGAAGAGAACATAAGACCAAGAGTGACCTGGAGAAACTTAGAAAAAAGAATGTTGAATCTCGTTGATTAAAAAGACCTAACACCGATCACAGATTCACTTTTTTTTTAATCTGATAATTATATAAGATGTACCCCAAAATCACCACAAAAAAGACATTACGCAATTTCTGACACAATTTACAGAATGAGAAGGAAGAAGCCTGTTGGGTTATGAATGTTTTCAAATATTCAGTAGAAGTCAGAGGGAGAGAACAATTAAAAGCTATAGACAAGAAATGAAAGATAAAATTTAAGACTTAATTTGAAGGAAGATGAGAAGTTATTTTGATCATTCTGTGCAAGAAAACGTTTCCACACCTAGAGAAGATGTCTCTGCTGCTGTGTCAAACAAGTCTTGAATTGAGTCATTAAAAAGAAGTTTCTAAATACAGTTAAAAACAAAATATATAGTTTCTCTACTGTCTGTCTGGCATATTTGGCTCACAAACCCTGGGGTTAAATTCACTGATCTGAACCACCAAAAAAAAAAAATTAAAAATAAAAAGTTTTTTTTTTTTTTTTTTTTTTTTATGAGAGAACAGAAGGAAACTGAAAGTTTTGCTTTCACTATGACATTTGTTACATTTCCTTCCTGAAATACCTTGGATACTTTGGTCAGTTATATGGCTTTCTCTCATCTCCTTCTCTTTACCTTTGGTGTGGAACAACGCAATTTTCAAATGATAGGAATAGTTAAGCTAGTCCAGGCTTAAAATAAGAACAGGTGGATAAAATGAAATGGCTTGTGATAATTACCTGGACTAAATGAACTAATTGGACCTTTTGACTTCTATGACACTTTGATAAGACTGTAGATCAAATAACCCTACGTAGAGAACTTAATTAGCTTAATGTTTAAACTGAGGATCGCAAAAGCCAGAGATTTATACAAAAAATTTACAAAAATTTCCAAGTGTGAGGATAGCAAGAATCCGAAGATGAGAGAAAGTAGCCCTAGATGTGTATTTAACTGAAACCAGAAGAGGACATGAGTTATGGGTTTTTTTGAAAGAGTTCAGACACTGGTCAAAAGGGGCAGTGTTGCACGCTGGTGATCAACAAATTTATGGACATAAGGAACACAGAAGCAGAAGAGTTCAGTATCAGAGAAAATTAAAAGCTAAAAATAACATGAATGAGTCAATTTATTGTTTCTATTCCCTTGAAGTCACTTTCATCTTGACTTGATAAATGCTATTTGCTTGAACCCTGTTTTCCTCCCAATTTATGGTTTTTGTACACCACTTCAACAGCCTTCAGTTCCATAACAATACTACCTCTCCTCTGCACAAATTATTATTTCTTTCCACGTCCACAAAGAAAAGTAATATAGTAAAGAAAAATAAAAGCAGCAGAAAGACAAAATGAAATTGAAACAAATAAGTATACATCCCTAGCGAAATAACAAGCATGAATGATAATCTTGCTCAAACATTTGAGGGTTATACACACCTGAAAATGAAATGCAAGAGTAAAAGAAATAGTGTCTCACAGGAAGTTAGGATAACTTCTTGCAGATATGCTGATCAGTACCCCAGGAAATATATTAGTTTTATCCTGTGGAGAACAATCCAAGTGTAAAGGATAGTGAGTAGATCATTTACCAGTTCTGAATTTCTAAATCTACCCTTTTTAAATTCTCTAGCCTTACTCATTTGGAAGCTGTTCCATTTTTTGAAGTAGAAGGAGCAGACCACCTGCAGGTAAACCATGGATTTATACTTTAGCATCATTATGCTGTTTGTCCTTATTTCTTTCCTAGTAATTCATAGCATTTTTTTTTTTATCACTATTGAATTGTCATTTTCATGGAACTACCATAATTCCAGATTCTCACACCTGCACAGTAATGGCCAACTTAGAGTCTCTCATTTCACATGTGACATTTTGTTTTTCTTACATGATTTTGCATTGATCTCCACTGCATTTCATCTGCCTTTTTATTGTTCAGTCTTCTGTCTTGCTATATCCTTCCAAAATTTTAATGGCTCACCATTTTTACTACCTTGGATAACCAGTAAACTAAGACAGAAACCAACCAAAAACTTACTGACCTCATTGTTTAGCCCTTTTCATAGAGTCATTTGCAAGTATTTTGAAGATGACTGGTCCCAGTGGAGATTCCTGAAGAATGCCCCCTGTGACCTGCCTCAACATCAAAACATCTTCAGTAGAGTAGTTTCACTAATTTTTATCTCCAGTGAATTTTAAGTCGGATAGTGACTGAAGTCCAGGCTGAAATTTGTAAGCAGAAGAGATGAACTTTAAGAGCTCACCATATGCATGTCACATCAGTCATCTTTGTCATCAACAGTCAGCTTTGCTATCTCACTCAGGACTTAATTCTAATTTTCAAAGACACAGTTTCATTGCAAGTTATCTGAGCAACTACTTTATGCTAAAGGGGGAAAAACAGAATTATATTCACCATTCATCTTGAGTCCACAATACAAGTAAATGTTATGGAAGCAAATCCATGACTGACATTCACTCACAAATGAGCACTTGGATGACAATGAACTCCATTTTCCCTACGGTATAAAGTTTTAACCAAATGTGTGAGAATAGCACCAAGTGAATTATAAACAGAGACCGTAGGACAAGCAAGTAGTGGGGAAATTTTTTATTTATAAGATACCACATTAAATTCTGAGTCATGCAGATGTCACAACAACAATGCTCTGTAAGAAGATCTGCCAAAAGGATGAAAAGAGATCAGCTGCACTGTCTCTACCTATTTCATTTTAGTAAAAAAAAGTGTCTAGCTAGAGCCAGAAGCACATCTGTGAGTTTAAATGCAATTGCACAACATTGGTATAAAGGATTCAAAATGAAATGGTCATTCAGATGTGTGAAAGAGATGAGAAGTGTTTTGAGGTCAATATAAAAATGCCCTCTAAAGAGTCTACTTTTGCGTAAATATCAATCTTGATATAATTTGAGAAATTTAAAATTAATTATCATTCTCTGTCTTCAGTCTCCAAAGCTCTTTATACAGACTCAGCGGTGTGGAAAAGTGGCTAATACACAACTTGGATACGTCTCTGCCTGTCAAAGCAGCAGAACAGCTCCATGCACGGAGCAGCTGAAACTGTTCAGAGACTGAAACTGAGAGGCACTAGTCATCTTATGAGATAAATGATATGTAATATGTGGTAGAAATTTGATTCATTCGGAAACATGATGAGAAATCGACATGAATGTTAGTCTCCTAATCATGCAAAATTGCCAGGTTGATTTTCAAGTCATTATCCCTGTAATCAGACAAAAAGTTTTCAAAACCAAGTTGTTCCTATTTGTAGTCTCTTGATCATAGCTTCTCTAGATTATTCTAACAATATATTCTTTCTAAATTAAATGTTTGCACCATCTGCACTCTAAATGAAGGGGGGGGAAGGGTTTTTGAATGCTTCAAAAGCCTGCAGCAAATGACTGTATTCCTCCATGCTCAGCTTGGCTAAAAAGAGGTTTTTTTTCTTGATATCTATTTATTTACTCTTATATTTGAAGTACAGAGTTTTCTCACAAGTCAGATAAGCAGTTTCTGCTTTTCTGTAGGGAAAACTTTCTCTCCGATATTCACTGATTCAGGCAAAGTGCACAAAGAGCATTGCTTCAAGTATCCTGAACTTTCAAAAAACACCTCCCTTCCATTTTTGTTTCTGTAATGTTTTTAAATGATGCCACATGCCAATAGCTTCTGATCCCAGCTTGGGAGGACTGCCTACCATTTCTTCCATGGCATAATTGTTTTTGTGTGGGAAATACTAAAAAGACAGTGAGAAGTAGTCTTCCTTGAAAGATCAAGTTTGCTTTCAAATCATACTTGAATTCATGCTGTATTTCAGTCATCTACTTAATGCCTCGTGTCAAATTTCAAGAACCTCTTTCTTCTGTTACCATCTTACTTCTCAATGAATGTACAGTTAATTATTTGTGCAAAAAATTGTTTTGGAGGCAGGAAACAAAAACCACATGATTGGGTGCAATCTTCCTTCAAGGAAGACTTCACTGTAATAATTTGCTTTAGATGAATAAGAACAACAGAGATCACTAAGTATAAGAAAACATATAAATATATAAAACCTGAGCTTATTCACATATACAAGTTTATGTACAATAATAGATAAAAATATTTAAAGCAGTTTAATACATAACTTGAACCTTTGCTGTCAACTCAAGACTACACAACTACTATGCTACGTATCAAAATTTGCTCTTGTAGCTTGTTTCTATAAGAGACTCAGAACTTAAATTCTAACATTCAGCTTTATTTTGAGCACAGCCAGAAATTACAAGACAGATGAATTTTGCCATTAGAAATAAAATCTCAAGAAACCAGTGGAAGAAACCAATCAGGATACTATTTTCAAATGTTTACATGAACTCAAATCTATCTTATCATTTTGGGAATAAAGTTCATGTGGGTTTGTAAAGTATCATTATTCTTACACTGCTAACGTTAGTGTCTTAATTTCAGTAGAAAAGTCATAACTTTGTAAAGAAAACAGATGAGATTTTGTATATCATGTGATATAGAATATTCAATGATTTATGGGATTACAAAATTTTCTTATATCCACACAAACATACAACTACTACTCCTCTTGAGGATTATCCTGTTTGTGTTAAGATTATGTTACGATGAAAGTATGGAACACTAAGTGAAAAATGTTGGAAGCACATGTAAAAGTTGTAATGTTTGAAATTCTCGAGTCAAATACAAACTATAAATGTGTTGCTGAAAATTGCAGCACTTGTCTCCCCATATTTTTTGAGCAAAGCTGTGATTTATTCAGCATGTGCAGCAGCAAATTACTCTGTTTTGAAACTTAATAAGTCTGTAACATTCTGTTATCTATGGTATTACAGAAATAACCTAAACTATTTCTAATATTAACAATAAGTGAACTCTGAGACATCTGGCCAAGTACAAATGATTTCTGCAACTATATTTGCCATTTCCAGTGAAAGACTTAATGCTTGGAGGTTTTGAATAATATGGATTTTATACCTGAAAATTGCAAAGAGTAAAATACATCTAATTAAATGGATGGTTAGCAATGCTCCCATCTGCTTGAGCCCACAGTAAAAGTATTTACTACTAGAAATTTATAACACTGTAATATGAAAAAATTACCAAGAATATCAGCACTTTTCCTGCTTTGAAAAATAAATGTCATATCTACTGCTGTACTCCAAACCAACTGATTTCTCATCAGACATCTAACATTGAGGAAAAAAATCAGTTCAAAGTGATTTTCTTCACATTTACATCTTCATATACCCACAAAAGAAATCTGGAGAACCTGCCAGAATCATTTTGGGGCACTTTTAGTTTCAGAACGATGGCATTCCTATATCTGAATCAAATACAGAGCATGAGTATTCAATGGCAGAGATAAATCTATAAATCAATATATAAATCTATAATCAACTATCATGTTGATTATTGTGCAAGCATTTCAGATGCATGCATACACAAACTTTGTCCTACAGCTTCCAACAAATAACAAGCCTTCCACAGAAAGCTCTATAGGGAACAACACAGTTTTTTAAGCTGCGCATTGCTACTATATATTCCCTTTATCACAATGAAATTATTTTCTTCTATAGAATAGTAATATTTTACTAACAGGAGGTCATTCAAGTTGCAACAATGTGGATATTCCATAATGTATCCAGCCCCTGTAAAATTCAATATAATCTCCAAACATAAAAGACAGTTGGGTTGCTACAATTGAGAAAAAAAAAAAAAAAGTTTGAGAATTCCAGCAGAACTGAGCAATCTCTAAAGGTATGGGTTTGGGCCAACCTGGCTTCTGATAAGTTGTTCTTTAAGCCGATACATGAAACCACAATTATCTCAAATATAAGTAGTATTTTATGCTATAAAATGTTAATTACAGGATTGACATCATCTCCATCCTAATTCTTTTTGTCATTAACTTAAAACATTCTAAAATTCTGCACCACCATAATCAAGGCCTGTGTATATTACCGCTTGCTTTTCTGCCATGCACTGGGTTTTTAAGGAGAATTTATCATACTGTTATTTACTTCATACACTTCACACATATCTCTTTCATACACTTAAGCAGCAGACTACAAATGCCTATTTTCTTTAGTTTCCCTTCATATATTATATTTCTGATCTATTTGGAATTTTCAGAGCTAACTATGCTCTTTCAGCAAAGAGCTGAAAGCTTTAATATGCCAGCATCTCATCATTACGAACAATAAAGAACCTATATGAAAAAAGTGCTCTTATTGACAAATTTGTGTTTGTCTAATCTTAAAGAGTACTAATAGATGGACATTGGAATCCTTTGTTGTTAGTTTTTGATTATTCTTCCTCTGACTACAAAAATCATCTTTACCATAAAAATTACCATATATCAGTGTTTGTCGATTTCTACACGGCTTCTTTCTCCAAGGCATTTACATGCACCCTTTTCCTTCTCTTCAGTTTAAGACTCTGCCAAGCTGTGCAAATTTATATGCCAAGAATCAAAACACTATGATTGTACAACCTGCATTCTACTTCAAAGCTTAAGGTATTTGACACACCAAATCTCAAAAGAGTGTTTTTTGAGTACACCTGCCAACGTAATGGCAGACTTGTCTGCAGAAGACAAGAAAAAAAAAAAAATTGATACCTATTTGCCAAAAAGGCCAAGTGCTGTCAGTTTGCCAAATTCATTATTTCTGTGTAACCTGAATATTTCAGCAGAGGGCTGTAGAAAAATTTAAATCCAGTCCCATGTGTAACGTCACAGAGGTCCATTTTGGTTTCGATCTCTGCATAAAAATGACTGTAAAAAAAAAAAGCACAACAATCATGATATTCCATGATATTCCACTGCAACCATTACTATATATTTCCTTTTTATTTATATGGGACCAAAACCAATTCTCTGGTCAATTTTCCCTCCATTTCGTGACTCCACAAATCCAAATTACTAAAGACCCAATGAGTCGTTGATGGATATCTTTTTGGTAATAAGGATTTTTTTTTTTCCCCAGACTTTTTGTGTGAGAAAATACTAAATATTCTTTAATGATATTCAGAAGATGCCTCATTCCTGAAAATGTTGTGCTTTCTCATACGGTGAGAAACAAGCTACAGAACATACAGCAATAAAACCATCATTTACTGAGCTCCATCTTGGAAAATAATCAGTAAACTGAAGGAATAACATTGCTTTTCAAACTGGTGCCTATAGGTAATGTCCACAAAGTCACCCCATTCTCAATCCTAAAAGGTTCCATCACATTGGTTCTCCTTTTCTCTCTCTCAATCATTTTTGCAACTGAAACCTTACCCAGAAACTAATCCATTAATGTTAATTCAGATCAATTCAGACTGATATGACATGGCTCCTTGTCAAATCTTCAGTAAAAAACATTATTTTTGCAGTTTCTCTCCACTCTAACTTATCAATGATTCATTTTCTTCCAAACAAGAAAGAACAGTGTAAAAGATCTACGATAAAAACTTATTTTTAATAAGTTAACTTATTTTTCATTTTTAATTAATTTTAAATAGAGCACATTGCTCTACAGTTCTTCTTCTGCATCTTCACACCAGAGATGAAAATGCCTACTGAAATATTATGCATATTTTAAGATGCATTACAATCAATTCAGGTTCTAAAATCAGCTCTAGAAGACCAACCTGTGGAGGAAATATGTGCCCATTCAGCAGCATGACAGAGAGGGAAAAAACTCCTCCTCAGCAGAAGGAAAGTAATTTGAGTGAAGAAAAAAACAGAAGGAATACTTTCTTGACAAGGTAACATTATTTCTGCACTTGTGTCTCTTACACAATGTTTGGAATAAATTTGATCTTCCAAATTCTCCACCTAACTCCTCTGTAGATGAGATTTTTTATAAAGAAGTCAGAAAAAGAAAGAATGCATTACAAACTTGAACCCATTTAAAATAAAGGCTTGTCTAAAGCTCTTCATCATACGTATCCTTTGATAAGGTCTACATAACATCGTTGTGTGGCATCACATGCAAGTTTCTTTTATTATTTTTAGGGTGCGAATGGCATGATTTTCTCCTGCCTTGTCTGGTAATGATATGTCCCCAAAATATTTCACAGCACAACAATTATGCAATGCCATTTTTTCTGACACTAGTTACCATGCACATAGACCTATTTTGAACAAACCAGTATATCTTGAACAGTACAGGAAATATATGTTATGTATATATGTATATAGACCAGCTTCAATGATCACCACATCAATTGCTAGCCAGATTTCTGACCAAAGCGGCAATTATTATGCCATTACTTTATATTCATTCATACTCTGTCAAATACTGCTCTTGAAGAATATACTAAAATATAACAGGAGAAATTTTGCAGTTCCTACTTCACGTACAAAGCAGGTGAATTCCCAGGTAAAGCCTTTATTATTTCCTTAACTTATCCAGGGAGGGCCCGTGGGGCATTTTCTTTGTCTTTCACAAACAATTAACCTTTTGCCAAGTCTGCAATTGGCTGAGAGCAACCCTCAGAGAGCCTCTGAAAATAATTTACAGGAGAAACTGTTCAAAAGTTAATTAGTATTAGTCCGAGAAGGTTATTCATATATTACCAGGCTCAAAACCGGGGCCAGCACGACCCCATTGAACTCAAAGCCACATCCAAGCCCTGGCAATCTCAGCTGCACAGTGTGGATGTGTAGACGGTTCAAGCACAGCCATGGGACAGACTGCATCCGCAGCCATTTTAAGCCTGAATGAGACAATTTTCTGCTGAATGTAACAGTAACAAACGGAACGGCTGCCGCTGGAAGTTAACCATTTATTACGCGCTCCTTGAGACTTCCTTCTGGTGACTAAGGCAAGCGGGGCCTGTCAGCAGGTGATCTAAAAAGCAGCATCCCTTTGGACGCCCAGATTTTTTGTTGTTTCCTCTGGGCAAGAGGACTGTTTTCTTCCTTGCCAGCCCCTTTAAAATTCCCGGTGCCCTGGGTTTCGGGAGAGCCTCCCCTGCAGGGGGCGCTTGCCGGCTGCGCTGTGGCGGCTGGAAAGCAGCTGCCGTCGCTGCCGCCAGGGCTAAAACGCGTCTGCTTTTTTAAGTGATTGATGGCATTTCCTCATTCGAAATCTTGTGTTGATGAGGGGGAAATGACCTGTACACCAAACTATATACTCAGAAGAAAAAAAAAAAAAAAAAAGGTTGTTTTAATGCGAACGAGGACGTCCTGTTTATATTTATCATGGCCACCGGCACCTGACAGGAACTGCTCTCCCTCCCAGCCAGCTCTGCACGCTGCCTCAGGCGGCCTGACAGCTCCAGGCTGGCAGTCGGCTCCAGGGCAGAATTAGGTTTTAAAAACCCCTAATATTTTAAGGGATATTAGGGATTTTAGGGGGAGACAATGGGGAAAAAAAGTATGGGTAGATGTATCCATTCTGGCAGGCCAGTGTTCAGAGAGGCCCCAGGCAGCTGCCGGAGCACAGGGGTGGCAGGAAAGGACATTTATTTCTCCTCAACAACCATCCCACCAGTCTCCCCAAACCCCAAACTGCCACAGGAACCCCCGATCTGGGCCAGAGGCCTCCACACAAACCCACCAACGACCAAAAAGGAGGTACCAGAGAGGACCAAAAAGGAGGTACCAGAGAGAGACATTTGTACTCAAAATGGGAATTTGTTTGGGAAAGTTCTAGAGCTGCAGAGCAGGTCAGGCCAAGTCCTGACCCCATTTCAGCTTTATAATTTGTCAGTCTACAAAGTCTAATTAACTTAGGCACGTGACTAAGTGAATTTGGGCATCTGGCCAAAAGAACTCTGTTCCATTGATAACTATATATAAATTAAAGTCATCTACTGAGCAATTCCTCATCACTGCTGAGAGTGTCTGCCACTGCCTTCCTGCCACCGACCTCATATCTCAAAATCATTTATATTACAGTTCAAGAAGTGCCTGCTGCCTACACTGTCAGGCTCAGTCAGTGCCTCAGCAGTTGTTGCTTGCTGGAAATCAAGGAAGAGTGAGAAAGATCTGCCATATTCAACCACTGCACTTAAAATAAATAAATAAATAAATAAACAAATGACTATTGGGTGCAGTGAACCAGGAAAAAAATTCTTTGCCCAGTTTCAAACCAAAGAAGCAAAGGGGAATTTGAAAATTAAAACTGATTCTAGTGAAATTCTAGTAGGGCTACGAGGATGATCAGGGGCCTGGAACATCTGCCTTATGAGGAAAGGCTGAGAGAGCTGGGCCTGTTCAGCCTGGAGAAGAGAAGGCTGAGAGGAGACCTCATTATTGTCTATCAGTACCTCAAGGGAGGCAGTGAGG
>VZSV01000048.1:1297046-1347799 GCA_013398735.1 Nothocercus julius
AGGAAAGCGAGAGAGGAGGAGGAAAGCGAGAGAGGAGGAGGAAAGCGAGAGAGGAGGAGGAAAGCGAGAGAGGAGGAGGAAAGCGAGAGAGGAGGAGGAAAGCGAGAGAGAAATAAAAGGAGAAAGAGAAAAGGAAGGGAACGGAAGGGAAAGGAAGAGAAGAGAAAAGGAAAGAAAAAAGAAGAAAAGAGAAAAAAATTAAAAAAGAGAAAAAAAGAGAAGCTTAAGAAATAGTCATGAATTATCTCTTGTATTATCTCACGTTTGTCATCTACCTGGACTGCATCACCAATACTCAGGAACTACTTGTAAAAAGTCAAAACAAATGTTCTTAAAGACTTATAAAAATATTCAAACATGATACAGATTGGTTTATTCCACTATATTTCACCTTTCAATCCATTCACATCCAGCAGACTTAGATGCAAGGGAGGTATGTGACAAGCTTTCTAAATTACCTGTCAGAATGAGGTGGAAGGAAGGAGACATTAGAGAAAGCACAAAAGATGTGACAAGACATGAGTAGGGTGTGTTCTATGGTCTTGAAGAAGATTGAGGTGAAACTGAAGAACTAATGATCTCAATTAAATACACATTAATGTCACCCTCTCCTTATCTCTTAAATCAAGGGACAAAAGTAATAATAGAGAAGTGCTGTTTAGGAGGAAGTATGCTAAAGATGTTTGAAAAACCACAGAAACTACAGCAAAAATGGAATCTAGTCGATTGACTGATACTGGAAAAAAATTGATTTTTTTTTTTCCTGTTTAGTCTTAACCGTCTTTCAGCCCAATTATTTTCTGTCATTTGTTCAGACAAATGCATTATTTTGCAGCACACTTCTTTGCACACAGTTAGGACATGCAGTGTGTAGCAAAACACCCACTAAATAGCAATGCACTTAATGTTGGACAGTATTTGTACCTTTCTGGTATTCTCTTTCTATCCATCACTGGTCTCAGTTCATTGCCCCCACTCCCCAAATACAAAAGAGTACATCACTTTTATGTTTGCCAGTAAAAAGTCACTATTCATTGCATTCTGACTGATTTATGAGGTACAAAGTAAAACAGGCTGAATAACCAAATACGCATACACACAGCAATATCATTTAATCAATTACATTATCCTCTTTTATGATATACTTGTGAATTATGTTCTTCTGCAGTTATAATTAGAAGGTAGAACAGATGGTGAAGCTTAGTTTAACAGCTTTAAATTTTAAAATAACCAAAGCTGCCAAGTGATCATTCACTATAAAAGGATGTATCTTCCATTAAGCCATGTTTTTGCCATGCTCTAATACACTAGATAGTAATGAGACTGTAAAAATATTAGTCTCAGTTTTATGAGTAAAGTGAAGCTTTACGAGGCTTCACTGTAATGGAATGTGAGCAAGGAGTGGCAGATTGGGGGTAGCTCTTGGTACATTGTCACTTCTCGTATTAGTGTATTCCAATGAGTCGCTACTCTCCATCATTGTCAGGATTAACCAGTGCTATTTGCAGAGAAAAGAAAATGATATATTCCTATATTGACTATATGCCTAATATTAATGGTTTAGGTATGTTCCATGCTCTCATTCAGACATTTGGCAGAGTAGGAAAGAAAGGGCAACAAACCAGGGAGATTTATGAGATTTATGACTATTGCTAGGGGTTGAAAGGACTGAAGGCAGAATGTAGTACCAGCACATCTTGCAACACTGGTCATATTTATGTTCTCTCATCATTGAACAGCACTTTCCACATGTGGTATGAAACATGAATCAAACTATAAAAAATACATTTTTAAAGCAAAACAATATTCTAGCAATTGCTTATGTGGATTTAAAAAAAAAAAAAAAAGCTTTTGTAAAAAACAGCAGTAAAAATTTAATCATTTCATTTATCTCCTTTTCAACTGTTGTTCATTATTTTGCATTATGTTTACACTACTTGAAAGCTTTAGTATTAGGACTCATTTATATCATATGTAAAATAAGTTTCATTGTAAAATAAGTATCAGTTCAAAGAACAACAGCTCTTTCTCATTGGCTGCATGTGAAACCAACCCTGTGCTTTTGTACGTTCGTCTTTTTGTGTTCAAGTCCATATCACTTCCAAAATAGGCTTCAAACAAACAAACAAAAAACACTCTTTTTAGCAAATAAGTGTGCCCGACAGGGCATTTGTGTAAAATAGCTGTACAGGGATATTTCCTCACATACCGAATGCCTAGGATAGCTCCTATTTGCTTGGCACAGTCTCGCAGCATCATGGTGAAAGCACAGCTTCTGCAAAGCTTTTACCGCTCGTAGCAGCGGAACATAGACAAACACACAGCACGGGCACAGATTATTTCGTCTTGCTGACGCAGAAAACCGGAGAAAACAGTGACACAGTCACCAGCCTGCTTCAAAGCATGGTGGTGTGTGACCTTGGCTACGAACAAGATACAAGCACCCCCTCAGAAGGGTCAGCATCCGTTGCAGATGCTGGCTGTCCGATCAGTGTATTGGTCCCAGAGAAAGGGGGAGTGGCAAAACACAACTCTTTTCAACAAGAACTGTTTGCCACCAAGCTAAAAAAAATGTACAAGAAAAATGCAGGTTTACTTAGCTCCCAATGGTATATGGCTGCAAAAAAAAAAAAAAAAAAAAAAAAAAAAAGGGTTTTGTTATTTTTAGAATTATCAAATGAATGTGTCAGTAACGTTACTCAGTATATCTAAGCATAGTCTATAAGAAAGCCAAGAAATAACTGCTCTACTTACTAATTTCTATGAAATTACAATGTAGTTGCTATTCTCAGCCCAGGAATTTCATGGCCTAGAATAACCCAAAGAATGTAATCAAGATCTTTCTAATCTGTGTATTTCCTGTACTTTATACCACCTGCCTATCCAGAAGATTCTCAATACATTGATGCCATGTCCCCCAACATGTTTCTCAGTCCTATTTCTCATGGGTGAATGGTGAAATAACAGATATGCCTAGTGTTCTTGACATGCACTGCTCTTTCTAAAAGATTTTAAATAGTAGCAACCACTAAGTAGCAGATTGTCACTGCCAAGTGTTGCCTTGCCAGGAAGGCACTTACTCATGCAGCATTGGCTGTGGCAAAGTATCATACAAAGAAGGATATTCACTAATGGATGAAGAATAATTCCCTACTCAGCACTAGAAATCTAGCTGATTAGTTTCAGAAAATGGACCATTAAAACCACTTTGAAACTTGATGAAATAAATTGTCTTCAGCAATAGGAAAATTTGCTCCAGGAACCAGGGAGCCCAGGTACCAATTGCAAAAAAAAAAAGACAAGCTCTATCTGTAGCACTCACAAGAAGCTGAGACTGAACAAGGGCTGCTGGAAATCAGAGTTATTCAAGAACTCTGCAGACTTGATAGGACCCTTCCTGTTCCCCTTATTGTGTGCATCATCTCATTTGTATACTTTGTATTCCTGATACAAGTATGGATTAGGGATAAGTGAAAATTTGTCATAACAACTTTTCATAAAAAATCTCAAAATAACAAGAGATCCTCTACATGAAAAAAAAAAAAAAAAAAAAAAAACTGTTTTTCAGTATAATGTAGGAAACTCCAAATTTGCATTAAGGTGCTGGAATTTGTGGTGGAAGTGACAGGCATAACAACATATTGTGCACATACAGAACTATGTTCCAGAACTTAAGTGTGAAATGAGAAATTCATAAATCAGGAAAAATCGTCAACCTATTTTCCTAAGCACTTATTTGGAATAAGCAGTTTGCAAAACTTTGTTGGAATTTGTTAAAAAAAATAAAAAAAAAAAAATAAAACACTGTTCAGTTAAATACTTCGGGTGTTTTAGGATCTTTGCATTTGCACAGATCATGTTCTGTTTGTCTGGCAATTCTGAACATGTAAGTTTCAAAAATAAAAATACTAAATAATAGGTTAAAGATCAGAAAATCCTCTAAGACCTTTTTTTTGGTGTGTGTTTTATTCAATACCTTGCTACGGATCAGAGACAAAACCCAAAAGTTGGTAGCCTCTGGAAATGGGAAAGTCCCAGGAGTCTTGGCAGTCATGATACTCCACAAACTCCTAGCCTTCAAAGCTGTCACAGACCTTAAACTAATTCCAGCCTGAATATTCACTGTGCCAT
Source organism: Nothocercus julius (assembly GCA_013398735.1). NCBI lineage: Eukaryota > Metazoa > Chordata > Aves > Tinamiformes > Tinamidae > Nothocercus > Nothocercus julius. The sequence continues at coordinate 1,301,178 of VZSV01000048.1, forward strand.
CAGTGGACAAGCATATTTTTCCCTAGGAGGAGGTTAGGGAGGAACATCAGTGTGGAAAGTTTTAAAGAAGTGTCAGCATTTTGAAGCTACTCAGAGGTTGGATATGCCCATACATGTCCCAATGGAGAGGGATTCATGAACCGAGAACACACAGTGTGGGCAAAGCTGTCTTCATTGTCTGTGTATATTTGTTCTCTGGGCATCAAAATCATTTTTGAGAGGGGAAAAACTAGAAATCTTTTGTCTCACCAAAACCTCCAGTGTAGGAGTTCGTTCATGGCGATTCAGGTGTTTGAGACATCACTCTCCAAGACTGCTCATCCTTTTAGAATAATTCGTTAGTTAACATTCTTCACCTGTGTTAGCCACACATAAATCCCGGTTAGACTTTCATCCAACTCCGTAAGTGTAATCTAGTTACCTCTCAGGAGGCCTTTCTACAAGAACAAAACAGATTCTGGGGGATAAAAAAAAGCTCACGCTCGCTCATAACTTTGATCTTTTAACCCATTAAAAGTGTAAGGGAACAAATCCCTTAATCTTACAATAAAAGGATCAGTGAATTTGGAACTTTTCACGAGGGCGACCCTTGGCTTTTTGTTCCTGCAGCAGTTGTTACAGAGTACTAACAGAAAGTTCCTTTGAAACAGCCAATATGATGGATTTTAAGAACTCCCAAATTGTGTAACGCAGGTTGCTCTTGGGGCCACATTCTCTACTGTCCTCAGTAGAATCAGTTTAACAGAGAAACTGCTTCTGTAGAACTATTAGGAACACAAAACCATCATGGTATCAAAACCTTTGAAGAGGGGAACAAAGATTGATAACACAGAACAAAAAGCTGTAAATCATTAGAAAGACATAAATCAGAAGCTTTTACGTGTTTTAGCTGATGAGACCACACGGATTTTTAGGGAGCCACTACGGGGCAGATGAAAGCAACACAACTAGAACTAGTGTACAGAAGATGAACAGAATTTGAGGAACATAACACACATTGCAATGTTACCTCCACTTCTCTCAGCTTCCTATTGTAACCTCCCCACACACCTTGCAATCAATCTCTCATTCCTCTTTCCAGACCTTTTCATCAGCTGTTTCCAGGCAATCTCTGTCATCCTACTGGTAACTGCCTCTTATCTCTATCACAGCTCCCTGCATTAGACCTACTCTAGGATCATCAGAGCATATTGAGTGAAAGTATTTTGCAGACTTTGAGATACCAGAGTGAGGCAGAGGCTGTAACCAGCATCTAATCCATAAACAAGCCATCTTTTTGGGTTCTAACAATAAGAAAACCAAATAGATTTCATATTAAATACTTCTTTGAAAATGGCAGTGTTTAAGAAAATGAAGAGAGGGTTGACATAAGACCGCCTTTACTTGATAGATGAGTAGAAAGAAGCAGAATATAAGCTGAAAGGAAAGGAGGGCCAACATGCATGTAAGAGCAGGGTGAACAGGACAGTGTTACCATATCTTGTGGACACCAGCTACAAAATTGGAGTTTACCACACTGCAAGACCTATCCTTTTTAGAACCACAATCCACTTACATTATAGGTTCCTGGTTTTAGGAAAACAGGTTTTAGGAAACAGTTATTTCCTATATTTAGAATGTCAAATAATTAGGTAATTTTTACTGGGCATATCAAAAATCCTGTTTGAATCTATGCCACATGATTGTTTTCAGCACAGTAACGCAGTTTCTCCAAAATACCTGGGAGTGTATATAATGGGAGTTGATCATCTGCTGCAACTGCTGGTGCTGTTTTTCCACTAGCTGGAAAACAACATTGTATTATTTATGTTACATGCTTAGCTTATAGGCTTTACAAACAAAAACTAATCATCCTGCCATCTTCCACATTTTAAATATCCAATAGTCCATTAAAACTATGATCCTCTGAAAAATCACTGCAAATCCTAGATAAGCTCTTGATACAAGACAAGGCAGATAGCGGCAGTCCTGATTTTTGTGTTTGCTGATGGTGTGATATCAAGAGACAAAGCATGCTGCCAAGATCATTTTTATAAAGAAAAAGGCTCTTCACAAATCTTAAAGAAACTGGTTTTCTACATGCCATAAATAATGCAGCATTTTCCACTGCAGAATGTAACTAGCATGAAAGCTACAGAAAATCATCCGTCATAAGTAGAGACAAATTGCATAATGCTTCTTAATTTTTCTGATTCCATTTTAACCCCTGAAACTGGTATTTACAATGGAGGCCTCTTATGAGCCTCAGATCTGTTTTGAGTCCACACTGTGTGGCATTTTAATCTTAAAAAAAGAGAGAGAGAAGGATTTTTGTGATGACGTAGGAGGAGCTTAACTATCCAAGACATGTAACAGTCTGAGATGTACCCAAATCTGATGCTATGAGAGGGGTATATAAGGGTTATACGTTGTATATAACCTCCCTGTTGTCATGTCTGACACAAAGGGCAGGCTGCCCCCTTGGTGCAGCAAGGGCTGGAGAACCACAGCTGTTGCTTTGATTCCTTAGGTGTCTTTCATTTACTTCACATTTTTTCCCTATATATTTAACTTTATAGTGACTTGCTCTTTTCAGGCGTTTCTAAAGCATTATTTTTCAAACTCATGTTCCTTCAGCTTTTCCATGTCCTTTTTCCATTGCCCTCAGGCATATAACACAGTCCTTTATCTTGGCCTGTCAACTGTCAGCACCTGCAGTCCCTCCCAGGAGGGACCAGCTTCTTGTCATTGCTAGTCCTGCCTCACTCCCCCAGTCCCCTTAGTTTTTTAGATTTCACTGCCCTGTCTGTTTTCTCAGCCTGTTCTCCTTTATTTTGAAGGCTGCCAAATAAGATTACTAACAGATTCTACAAACTCACAACGATCAGGTTCCAGTTTGCATCTCCACTGCGGTTACCAACAACAGCTACACACACTTCCGCATTTGCCACGAAAAACCTGGTTGAGAGATCCCTAGATTTACAGAAGACAACACAGGGGTATAAAAAACTATTGTTCTTACTGTTGCAGTAATTTTTAAAATTATTTCTTTCAAGTTAAAACATTAATCATAAAAAAATTATTGCTGAGTACTTCTATACATTTTGAATATTCAGATTTTGTTGACTGACATTTTGCTTTGATTTGCTGGTGACACAATTATTCAGTTAAGAATCTCATTTATCTCATAAGGTTTTAACTAGTTCTCTTTTCTAACCAAATAGATCTGCTGTGAATTATTTAGGAATTATGCGACTGAGCATACATATAAAAATTTAAAAATACTTTCAATCCCTTATGCACTTGTGTTCCTTCAGTCATCAGTGCACCATAGGACTCTAATGAAATTTCAAGTACCGCCTTTCTCCTACAGTGCCTATATTAGTCTTGTCTAACTGCAGTTTGCAGACTGGTGGTCATTTGCTGACCTTGGGCTGTTGTGGATTTTTTTTTTCTTTTTTACAGAGAATAAGCTCCGCTCTGACACCCCTCAGAGGATTTCATCTTTGGCCCAGCACCATTCCTAATCTGTATGCTGGCACTTAGAGGCCAAATTCTTTGGCAACATATGTGCTCATTCCTAAATGGATGCTGATACTCGGCTATATCTCTCTTCAACACCTTCTGTCCCTCAGGCATTTTTATTGTTCTTACACTGTTTGTCTGATCTCTGCTGTTGAATGTCTTGTAACATTTTGCATCTGAATTTGACAAAAAACAAAACAAAAAAAACAGGCTGCTCTTACTTACTGACAGTTTTTAACAGTTATTTTCCGCTTTAGTGCATAGCCATTCCTATATCTAACATTCAGTCGAAGCATGAAAAAGAGAACTTCTAGTCTGGTGATTGATATTTAAGGCTCGTGTCCATTCTGTGAACATCACATTATTTCACCTAAGAAAGATCGACCACTCTTGTTATCTGGATGTTGGTATCCTGGTCTATGCTTTTATTCTTTCCAGAAAGATAGCTGTAACCCTAGCCAACAAATTGAAGTTTATCAAAAACTCTGCTGCCAGTGTCTGCTTACACATTTTAAAACGGTTTATGTTCCACAGTTAATTTCTGTTTGTACACAGGAGACCTGAAATAAATACCTCAGCCCCAGCTTTGCTTCATTTTTAAAGGGATGCATCATGCAGAATAAACCCCAGGAAATCACCTCAGAAATAATACTTGAAGCTGGAACCACCATAATTGTGTCACAGACAGTGGACTAAAAGAAGGGACTCTTCATAGACACAGGAAGCACAACCGAGCAACCATAGGTAGCAAATAATTTTGTCCACACATTTATCCCCATTACTATTGCAAATAAACAAATAAATCCAGGGATGTACTTCTTACAACCTAGCAATATTTGAAAATAATTTAACCCACAGTTTTTAAGAAAACAATTTGCATTTTTTTTCCTAATGTTTCTTAAAAAGTCTTCTCATGCCATGTTTGATCACTTAGCTCTGCTGAAGGTGATTACATGTGCTAACAACTCATGAACGTACAAAAATTTGGGAGTCCTGCTGCAACCACCATCCTTAAGAACAACCAACAAGCTGGCATGGCCCTATTTATTCTAAAAGTACCGCCCATTTTTCACAAGCATTTTGTATACTTGTATATAATATATATTGGTGCATCTATTTGAAGACATACAAGTCTGTATATGTGTACTGATGCTATTTATCACTATTAAAAGTTGTGTTCTTTATCATGCATACTTATGGGCATTTCATGATCTTGACTGTTATTCTTTAAGCAAGAAAATACATCCCATTCCAGCCATTTTGAACAACATCACAAATTGCAGCATCATCACTGTCATGAAAACTCAAGCACAGAAACTTCTACCATGCTGTGTTAAAGCATCTCCTAACTGCAGATGATAACTACAGCAGCTTGTCAGGGGCTGGCCCCAGCAAAAGCCATCTGGATGGGACATGGCACAGTAATTTCCTCTACCATCTCAAAAGTATTTGCAGCTGAGCTCTTCCTTTTTCCAACTTAAGAAAGTAGTTGAATGCATCTTATACAATAGATTGCCAACATCCAATTTATTTATTCCATACAGTATCTGAACATATTGCATACTATGTAAGCTCTGCAGTTTACATTTACCAACAGCTGTTTTTCTTTGTGGAGCAGATGGTATATTGAGTGCACCATGACATAATTCACATTTGCATTATCAGTCATGAATGCTAATGCATTCCATAAACAGAGCTTTGTGTTTTGCTACGACATTTTTAATAGCCATGGCATCTTTGTTAAAAAAATCATTCAGCTCGATAATAGAATTAGTGAACCTTTTTCTTCTCAGTTGCAGAGGCACACCTAAGGGTAAGATTTATCAAAAATACACACACACACACACACATATACACACACACACAAAGAAAAAACAAAACCCCACAGGTAACAGAATTACTACCTTTGTTTCATTTATGCATATTTATCCCATCTGTGGTGGTTAAATATTCAACTTCCAAAATGGAATTACTTTTGTAAGACTTTCTAATTTTCTAAGCTATGAACTATTTCTGAAAAATAACTTCCTGGAAAGCAAATTTAATCAGTTTACTTCATGCATTCCACATAGGCAAAAATAACTGCAACAGAGTAGTGCTGCTAGATAATACCAGTAACTTCACCTTTCATGGGCATGATGATAGCTATGCTTGAACATAAAAAATCCATATGCTTTAGGATTTTATTCTTAAGCCTCGTTAATGTTTTCATTAGTTTGGGATCCTACAATCTAGATTACCTCTAAGAAGTATGCGCTTACTTACCCTAGTAAGTAACTTTCTGAAGAGGCATGTATTGAATAGCCTATGCAGGTATCAGCAGTGTTCTGTTTCTACAATATCCAAGGTATATTTTCATATAAGTGAGCTCTGTTTGCTGTCTTTATGAATATTACTACAGATTTTTCTTTATTCAAATGAATTTCTTACTGTCAGGTATTTTTTTCTTCCATCAATTTCATCCCACGTAGACATTCAAAGTACAAACCAGCTCTTTCACTGGTGTACATGAATGCAGCCTCCTCTAAAGACAACAGCCTTATATCAGTTTAAAATCAGCGCAATAGAAGCAGCATCAGGCTTTCTGATTCAGAAACTTAAAGTCTAGTTTGTGCTGGATGGGAGCAAAAGTCTTCTCATACCTATGAATCAATCATTGCCCAATGCTACGCTGCTGTTAGGTGTCTTAAAAACATGATTTTGTTTGTTTTTACACAGACATACTGTGTTGTGCTTAATGCAGGATTGTGGGTTCAGGAAGTCTTGTAGAAATTGTGAATCAAGCCAGGTCAGACAGAGAACACAGCAGTGAGGGGGACTACTGCTGAGATGCGGCAGTGCAGTTCCTGATAGTCCTTCCTTGAACAGCTTTGTATGATGTCCAAAGATAAAAGTGTGAATTTGAGTTTTACAATAAGGAACCCATGCAAGAGCAACAATATGAATCACACATACAGAAGGATAACAATTACAGGCATAAATTTCTGTTCCCATGGAGAGCCTGATGGTATTCAAATGATCTACACTTGTGACTGATATACCAACATAATGACTTGCAATTACGTTGCCTCTTTCTTTTGTTTTTAAATAACCTGCTATTTGCAATGAAATTTGCCTAATACTCCACATTGTAAGGCTGTTTGATCTTTCTTGAAAAGATGAAATGGGAAAATTAACATGTTTCCCCCTCCACCAGGAATAAATTTGAAGAAAAATGTTTTAGGAAAAACAAACAAACAAAAAGGTAAAGATGTCATGGATGGGTAATTTAATATGGTGACAATTTTCTTCTTCATTCAGTCTGAATCACACTTAACATGGCCTTCTATACAAATTGTTGAACACGTTTCTCTGTGGATACTAATCCAATATCTTCTAAAGTAAATTTACAACTTTCTTGTTATTTCAATCAAAATCTCTCCAGACTTAACAGTTTTCAGCTCTTTATATTTTAGGAGCAGCAGTTAGTTGGGGGCAAAGGGGATTCTGGTGGAGAATGGAAGGGCTTCTCACAGGAAAGAATCATCTGTAACATTATTCTTTTTTATATGGTAAACCTCTGCCTATATCCTCTACACTTCAGAGATTATTCTCTATGCTCTTCTCTTGCAAAATTCATCATCTTTTTTATTTAACTTAGTACAACATGGACTTTCCTATCAAGTTCAACTGATGCAGTCAGAATAATTTTAACTGACAGTGTTACTTGTTACTAGTTTTATAAGCTATTACCAGGTTTCTAGAATCTGGAAGCTAGATACCTCCAAAGCAACTATTCCCTTTACCTGCCAGTAAAATAATTATCCATAATGGTGATTTGTCACAACCAGCCCATTGAGATAGCTGTTTATTACACTATGAGCTTTTACACCATTTATTTTTCTTGAACTCTATTAATATAAAATAATTCACTTGAGCTCTCAAGTAGACCTTAATTATTGTTTTATTTATCTAACAATTTGCAACTCATAATAGCTTATCACTACTCATTTTCACTATTCTTGCCCATCTATCTGTGACCAACTTCTTCCTCCCTAAACATCAAAGTCAGTTCGGGTTTGCAGCATTTCCTCTGTGCCCGTGTTAGCAGGCATGAGAAATGTTTGCCTTTAGGGTGCTTGCCACATCTCATCAAAGTCGCAGGAATCTCTGCAATATTAAGTTTACCACTAATAGCTCTCACTAGTCCTCATTCTTTCTCCCCACACACTCAAGTTAGTATTTATCCAAGGTTTATCCTTTCTTTAAGAGCTTGTAATTCCTGATTTGCTAATAATTTTGTGTGATCAATCGAATTGAATCCAAATGCTTCTTCAAGGCACTTTTGGGTGTTTATTTGTGATTTGTAGGCATTAAAACATATCTTTATCGTCTAGTCACGATTGTCAAGGCAGCCATCTGTCACTAACATTTGCAGTGGAGTGGCCCACTCATCTACGTTTTCTTTTTCTCTTGGGTGCTTTTGAAAGTCTTTCCCTGTACGCAGACACGTACCAGAGTAGCTGGCAGCATTTTGTTTAAAATATCCAATTCATTAGGGCCTCATTATTTGCACCTGACAAAAATTTTTCTTAATGATATTCAGTGATATCCCACATTCTATTCTTATGATGCCAAAGGGAGCCTCTGGGTCCTTGGGGCAAGTAAGTAGAGTGAAAGGGGTTGCAAGTCCCATTTGTCAGAGGGCAGGAGAGGAGAGAGCTTGAGTTATAGCTGTCAGCAGAATTCCCCAGACACCTGCCCTGGCCTCCTAATGAGGAAAAATCAAATTGGGGGCAAGAGATGGAACAAAATTAGGATGGCAAAGAATGCCATACTTCCTCCAGTAATCCAGATGTCTTGTCCACCTAAATACTAATATCTGTGGTATTTGGATCCCCTCCTGCCCCTCCTTTTTTTTTTCTTTTTTATATTGGCATCCTGAAAGACTCAAATGATATCATCCATCATTTGTCAGCCCCCCTGCAGCAGCTACAGTCAGGCAACTAGACTGGAAGGGTTTTCAGAACAACTGCTTCCCACTCTCATACCACCAACACACAAAATACTCTCTAGCAGCCTTTAATACTCTTAGGAGCTTGGTACAAGAAGACCAAAAGGCTCAGAATTTATAATTTTCCACAAAAAAAAAAAAAAAAATCCCAAAACAAATCCCCAAAAACAAATCCCAGCTGTTGTCATGACTGGCATCATGATTGGCATCACCAATATCGTAAGTCATGACAACAGCTGGGATTTGTTAGATGCAGACACCCAGGTGATTTTAGGAAGATCACACTAATCACTAGAAAATAGAGTAACATCTGACTCACCAGTAAGGTTGCAGGAAAAACCTCTGATACCATGTACAGTTTAAATCAGAAACAGAAGGATTTCAGGGTTCCTGACAGCCCTAGCACATCCCACTCAGCACTGTCTCTTTGCAAAAGCAACATTTCCTGGACAACACCTATGATCATTGGACGCTCTCCACTGAGGGATTCATAGAATACAGACTTGGATGCTGCATGATAAGTCTTGCATCCCATCCACATAGACTACCAAAAACCAAACACTTTCAGACTTTGTCACGAGCAATAACTTCCAACTGCAGAATCACTCCTCCCCACTCAAACATTACATAACCTCGTCAAAACTCATTTTTGAAACTACAAACTTCTCTCACTCTCTATACCCAGCTGTGAAGATAATTCACTTGATTTTGGTCATTAAAAAAATACAAGGGCTACTATTTTTATCTTCAAAGCACTGGGTAAGGTAAATTATCCCTCCTCTCCATCTCCCCACTCCCCTTTTTAAGAGGTAGCAACTACCGATTTCTGGAATATAGCCCACAGCCCCCCTGAAAGACAAGTAATGCGTTCATTCAAAATGACCTTCCTTGCTCTTTTTCTATTAGGTGTTAATGAATAGCCTCCTGGAGAGAAAAACACATTGAAGCAGACCAGAAACTTAGGAAATTTTGCATGTAGTGTATGTACATAAACTAAAAAAATCTGAAATTACTTTACTCCAGTAGAAAGTCTTCGCTCATTAAACAGAAATGCTTCTGAGCTGGTTTCATATTAACATTTTTCCCTTATAACTTCAGCATTAATAACAAAGGCACTTTGAAGCTTAGCCATTTCTGGAAACCCCTCTGAACTACAGCACCCAGTTTGGAGAGAACAGAACACAAAAAACAATATAACATAGAGCAGTAAAATGCCTTGAGCAATATGAAAACAACAACAACAACAACAACAAAAAACAAAGAAACACAGTGAAAAAGGCAGCAGCTCAACACTTACCCAGCACTTGCTGCACTCCTCAGAGTCCATCAGCAGGAGAAGGAGAAGCGCCCTGGCTAAACCAGGTGCTCTCACTTTCGGCTGGGGCCCTGGGCTCCTGGGATACGTGTTCAGAAGCCACCCCAGTGCAACCCAGGAGCTTGTCTGTGTTAGACATTGATATTAGAAAACAGGTTGGGGTTTATGGGCTACTTGTAACACACATTGACTAACGCTTTTACATATATTCAAGGATTTAAATCATTTCAGTATATTCAAGGGTCTGAATGAGGTTCAAAAAGGGTTGGTTGGAGGAACCCTGTTCTAGTTATGATTTGACTTTGTGTGAGGTAATACTGGAACAGGGTATATTTGGCGTTAGCAGAATGCCTTAGGCCAGGAAGTACTATAAATTGATCTGTGTTTTGAATGATAGCAAAAATCCCTTGAGCTTGAGCTGAAAGGACAGACTTTGTCCTTTCTGTTATTTTAAATTTAAAAATAATAATAGTTTTCACTATTTTGTTAACCAGTGCATATCCACAGGGTTGGTAAATGTTAGCTTCTTGCTACTACTTACATTGCCACAGCTGTAAAATTATAGAGGGAAGGAGCGGAGAAGGTTCCTGTTTCTTCTGAAGAGGCAGGTGTGAGCAATTGCCAGCTATGAAAATCAATGAGTAAACAATTTTCTACAGGCCAGGAAAGACTGAATTATGAACTTGCATTTCTTCATGTGGGAGTCCTCCAGCACCTTCCTCATTCTCTCACTCTCCATGACCTCTCAAAGATGATGGAGAGTGGCTTAGCAATAACACCTGCCAATTCCCTCGGCATTCACAGGTGCATCCATCTGGGCCCATAGATTTATGGGTGTCCACTTTGCCTAAATAATCTCAAACTCAATCCTCCCCAACCAGGAGAAAGTCTTCCACTCTCACGGTTTTCTCTCTTGCATCCGGGCTCTGTAGTTCATGAGGACTAGCCTTGGCAGTAAAGACTGAAGCAAAGAAAGCATTTAGTAACTGAATCCTGTCACCAAGGCACCCACCCCATTCAGCAGCGGGCCCACATTTTCCCTAGTCTTCTTCTTGGAGCTTATGTACTTGTAGAAGCTCTTCCTGTTATGCCTAACATCTCTTGCTAACTCTAATTCCGAATGGGCCTTGGCCTTCCTTTTTGCATCCCTGCATCCTTTGTCAATGTTCCTATATTGCTCCTATGTGGTCCAATCCTTCTTCCACACTGTGTGCTCTCTTTTTCTCTTTAAATTTCCCAGGAGCTCCTTGCTCATCCACACAAGTCTCCTGCCTCCCCCTTTCTTGACTTCTTTCTTGTAGGAATGCACTGATCTTTCTTCTAAGGAAACATCATCAGCTAAAACAAGTTACACCTGGTGCATCCTGACGAAAGTAAAAGCACTTAGCATAGCTACACAGCAGGAGTAAAGACTGTTTGGTCCTTTTAGTAAAATTACATATTAGAAAGAAAAGAAAAAAAAGCCTCATGTGCATGCACATGCACACCCCCCCAGCTAATTAGCTGAATTTAGAAGTGGAGAGCTCTTAAGCTCTGGTTCAGCCCTATGCATGATGCATACACATGACACTTAAGGGCTCCTATTTGGCCCTTAAAGGCAAAACTCCTGCCATTTGGCTCCCAGATGGACTGACACCCTTTCAAACTGAAGCTTACCTCAATGTAAGTTTTTCAGGCCTCCCAGTCTTCATTTGTTTATGTGACTCTTCACTTTCTTCAATTAACCTATTAACCCCAGGACCTGATTAATTTATTTTAGTCAGTGGTCTACTTGTGGTTGTTCAGAAATTTAAAATGGAAAAATCAATAAATGATGAAAGAAATTTAATGTTTTTGTTCTTATTTCAATTTTTACATTTTTCTTTTCTAGATGTGAAGTCACTGATCAATTTTTAGAGAGTTAGTATGCAGATGCTTATAAAACAAATGATCCTTCTCTTCTCACTGCTTGCCAAATTGCCTTGGCATAGAAGCAGGGGAGGAGAGACAGACATTTTAAAAAATAACCTCTAGGGACTTTAGCACTGTGTTAGTTTGGTCTGATTTGTTTCTGATCAACCCACGTTATCCATAATTTATCTTTTTTTTTTTTTTTTTTTTCCAGGTCTTTAAAAAATAAAGTCTATTAATCATTCTAACAATTTAATAGGTATTAGGTGTACTGATCTGAAATTCTCCTTCCCTCTTCCCTTCACAGACATCAGTCTGCTCTTCCTACAAATATTTGAACTTTCCAGCCTCCCCCCGACCTCACCTGTGCTCCTGGAGTTCAGGAGCATCATCACCATCGATTCCAACAGTTGCACTTCAGTGCAAGGAGATTTCAGCACTTTTGTGGATCAGGATGCTCGTAACAGAAGCTGTCATCTCCAGCATCAGACCATCCTGATCATCTAATTTGACCTCCTGTCTAAACCTTTGCTTAATAATAACGATAATTCTTGGTCATTCTTGATCCAGTTAGTAACCCAGTTCTTCATTCTCTGTAAAACATCTTCTAAAGAGAATTCAAAGGAAAAAGGAAGGAAAGAAAATAACTAGTATGTTGTGGGTTTTTTTTCCAAACATAAAGGAGCTGACAAAATCTTCTCCCTCATGGTTGCAGTTATAAATAACGCATAGGCAGGCAAGATGCAGCTTACACATTTCAAATATTTCTTTATATGGAAATCAGAAAATTTAATAGTTCTTTTGCCAAGCCAAGAGTGTTTTTAGATAAAGTACCACAGCTTTTGTTCTCTTTCATGAGGACTGAAAAATCACATTGCCACTTAGGTGTCAGCATCCTGATGCAAACCATAGAGAAGGTGCTTCATGTATCAGCATGATAAAGCAGGAAGCAGTGCCAGTGCTTTCTAGTTAGAGCAATTTAGAAAGCAGTGTTATATTTCCAGCTCAGTTAGCAAAGCCATATTTAAAAAGGATGAGTTTATTGGCACAGGCAGGAATAAAACGCCATGCTGTTATCACATTTTTCTACTTCCCTGGCTTAGGTTTTAGGATGGTTTACAATTCAGTCCTTTTAAATACCCATTCCTCAGTTGAATAGGATCCATTAAATAAAAAAATTCTTGGTTTCAAAATTTCCATGTAACTATATTTGTAAAAAGAGTCGTACCTAGTTTTCTTCTAACAACATCATATTATACCTAAAGAATTTGAATTGCATATAAAATAATATATAAGATTATAGAATGGATTCATAGCATAGCATGAACTTCTTGCTGTCAGCATGGTAGAGCCATTTTTGTTTAGCTTTCATGTCTTTCTTTTTTTTTCCTAAAGATTTTTTCCTTTGAAAATCTCCCTACAAGCTGTGAGCTAGGTGGTTGTGTCTATTGAACAGTGCAAAACTCTCACTTCAAAACTGATCCTTTGTTTGGAAATAGCCTTCAATTTTCCACAGTCACATTTGGGCCTGACCCTGTAACCTATAACACTTTACTCAAATGAATAATTCCTTTAAATTGAATGAGGCCATTTTAATAAATAGAGAAGAGGAGATAGCATGCAGGACGTCTAAACTGTATCCTACAAAATTTAAGCACAGAGTATATAGAATTCGATACGTTCACAGGATTTTTATGGTTTTTATAAAGTGTTTTTCATAGTCCAAAGTCTGTGGTAATGTACTCATTTATCAGAAATACAGCTAGTACCTATTTTAATAAGCAGAGAGGTATTGCATGTAAAAATGTACACTGGAACACTTGTACTGTATTATCTACTGTACTAACAACACAGTAGAACTTTCTATTTCATGTCATTCATCCTTTAGGTAAGCACTGCATTTCTAAACCTTGGCATATTTTATATATATGTGGACCCTTCAAGGGGAAAATTGCCATTGTTAGAAGATGGAAGGCCACTACTGTCAGTTGTAATTGCTGTGCATGGCCTTGTCATTCTGCTATTCTCTCCCTCTCAGGCCAAGATGTGAAATCAGCTTTAATAGGAAAAAATGATCAGTCACTTAAGAACAAAAGTAGCTGACCAGCCATGGTATTCCCAGTTACCTTTATTCTACGAATAACAAGTGAATGGCCAGTAAATAACTATGTATTAAAACAATAAATGCTCTTGTTCGTTAAAGGATAAATGTATTACAAATTGATGATTATCATCTCTATTGCAAGAGCTGCTTGGAAATTTTTTTGAAGCCAAAATATCTCTTTGGAGTACTCTCATCAGAAAAATTGTCTCACATCCAAGATTAATTTCCAATCAAAAAGAGGAAATACCATTCTAGAACAGCCAAATATCTCAGTTAAGCTTCCCATTCCAACTCATGTTTAGCTATTAATAAATAATAAAATTTCCAGTAATCTATTTTGAGTGCAGACAGTTAAAAGCATTGACCACAGAGCAACTTCACAGTTAAGCAGTTGTTTTCATATAGGTCATGATTCAAATCTTTACTCAAAGAACATCACAACATGAATCATCTTTAGTCCAAATTAGTACCCCAAGTTTATAAAAAACTTTCCCCATAGTTGCAAACTGCTCTTAAATTATTCTACTTTTCTTTTCCCAAAGCCCTGCAAGATGTCATGTTTTCTAACTTTCTCAGAGTTCTCTCCAACTTGTTTATAGTTTTTGTAGCACGATGCCTCAGCCTAGACAAGTATTACAGCTGAAACCTCATCTTGCTGAGAATGCCAGAATAATTACTTCCTAGATCTTTAAGCTTTATGTGCAGTAGCAATTTTATATATAGATTCAGCAAAAAAACTTAAGAAATTCAGTTAAAGCTAAGCATGCATTTCAGTAATTTTCTGAATTTTATCCCAAGTCTCTTGCATTATTTAAATATTGTCATAACTGACAGTATTTTAAAAATGAAGCATTATTTACAGCATCGTATATTCCTACCCCAAGGAAAAAAATCTCATAGTCTTAAGTTATCCCTGAAAAAAATCTTCAAGTTTTACCCCAGTTTATGAAACTTAAGTGACTCAGACTGAAAAAATTGAAAGGGATTTTTAAGAATTTAAACTTTTCTAGGAACATCAGCATGTTCTAGTAACAGTAACTAATGTATTTTAAAAAAAAATCTAGCTGCCATAGATATACCTGTAGCCTATATTTCTACTGCAGACTGAGAAATAGGCACAAAGATCATTGATGTCTACTGATGAATGTACATTGGCAAATTGCTTTATGCATTCCTTTCCCATGGTTCGAGATAATCCAAGCCAAGATGGGCAAAGATTTCTTCCTCGCTTCCAGCTTTTAGAAAGATCCTCTGTGAAAGAATTTAAAAAAAAAGTCATCAATAAGAGTGTTAGAAGAAAATTTCAATTGATGTTTCTGCTCCTTAAAAATGAGGTTAAATTTTGACAATTCTACCCCTACTATCCTCAACAGAATACGTTCTTTTCATCACTGTGCTCAAGGACGACCTTGAAGTGTGAAAACAAGTTAAAAAATAGTTCTAATATTGCAGATCCTTTTGCTACTAATGACTAACTTATGACTATTTTGATTTACTTTTTCAATTCTATGTTCATAAGAATAAGAACTAAAATAAAACCTACATTTCCCTGCCAAGAGTGTAAAAAGTTTGACCTTCTTAAGATCACTGGTTTTACCAAAATTACTGTAATAATGTTCTCTATAGATGCATTCAAGATGATTCCACAGTTACACTAGGTATATATATATCTGGAATCTGTCCTAAGTTACTAAGTTTTTCTCTTTCTTAGAAAATCACTTCTATAAGTGAAATAATGGGGATTTAGAACTGTTGTGCATCAATTGTACTCCACTAGTCCCCCTCCCGAAAAAACAGTGAGGTCAATGGCATTGCATTAAGACCCACAATAAAGGCATTAATTTCAAGTAGTGATGCATACCATTTGGATTAGACGTTTTTCACTGGAGTGCATAGTAAAAGTGCTTAGCAAGGTGTACGAAATTCTTTCCACAAACCCTGAATAAGATCATTTCCATAGGCAAACATGCTATATCAGAAATCTGAGGGAAAAAAATTGGTGCTTTGTTTCAGGGACAAATATGATGCGGCTTTTGACTTTGATAACTGCAAGGTAAAAGCATTTTTTGTTGTTTGTTTTTTTTTTAAGATATTTTGTCTCCTGCATGAAGTTCTCAGTGTATGAATATTTAGCCTACCACATATTGCTAGAGCATGAAAAACTGAAAATAATCACAGAGCCATAATGAATTTCTCATTCAAAATATTATCTGTAAACTTACTGTTAAAGCAAAACCAATTGTGCTTTTTATTTCTAGGAAGTTTAAATGACAACCTAAGGAATAAAAGTCACTTACAGAAAACTCACTAGGGGAATTATGAATCCTTTTTCATATAGAAAGGATGAGAAAATTGGTAGAAGAGAAGAACTGAACAGGGTAAAAGGAAAAAAGGGAAGAGAGAGGAGAGGAGAGAGAGGAGAGAGGGGAGAGAGAGAGAAAAGATTGAACACTGCCCTTTAAGTGGCATTACCTGACACATTTCTTCCTTACAGCATGTTCTGGGAGGCCTGGATTTTATTTTATTATTTATTTTTAATTGTTTTAAAACTATTATTATGAAAAAGGGAGTCAATCCATGCATAAATTATTGGAAAAAAAAATCTAGAAGTGGAAAAAAATCATACACCTGTAGATGTATGTTATAGATACTGTTCAATAGAAGCACTTCCTATCTCTGGAGCTCTAAATTACATCCCATATTTTTTGTTCTGTCACTTTATATATTTCTGCAAGCAAAACTTATTTCATTTGCTTGACAGGGAAAATTTCTAATACAAAGTAGCTAACGCTGAATACCATTCAGTAGCTACAAGCCACGTTTCTAAATGAATCTCCAGTTGATACCTGCCAACTGCTTTGGTAATTTAAGTGTTATTAATCATAACCTATTATTTTGCCTCTTTGTCAATCTATGCAGAGCTTATAGTGATATGAATTTGATTATTGCTTTCAGTACTGTTCTTTCTTCCTTTTCCTCTTTGTTTTTTCTTTTGCTCAGGAGGAGAAGTAAATAATGAACTGCCTGCCTAGTTGTGAAATTTTTACAGCTTCTTACTGATATTCAAAAGAGCCAAGACATGCCCGATTCAATATCAAGCAAACTTTAAAAAAAAACAAAAAAAACTTTGAAGCAGCTGGTATCACTCTGCTCTTATCCCATTTAATGAATTCTGCTATTTCAATGGGTTTATATATTATATTTGTGGTTGTAAACATGACCATTAACTACACTTAATGTAGAATAGTTGCCATCCAAATCTTTTCTGATGTGAACTGCTACCTCTTATTTTTCATACGGACATTAACAATCAATATTACTTTTGATAAAACAGAACCAGAGAGTAAAGACACAAAGCTAGCACTACATGAGTATTTTGTAACTAGCACTGCCAAAGTTCAAACAGCTGTGGCACTACTACTGTTGTTGCTTGGTTTCCCTTTACATTTTACTACAGAGGAACCAGCTAAAGAAAACTACTTAATAAATAAAGTAGATTTCTACTTTTAGACATATAGATTGGGATAGGCCAACAGTGCATCTTTCTTTTGAGGGCCAAATACTGATTTTAGTAATTTTGTGTATATATATATATATATGTATATATAAATATATTTGTGTGTGCGCATGTCTGTATATACACATATATGTATATATATAATTTAATGAAAAATTGAAAGCCCTAAGGAATTCCCCAATCCTCTTCCCTTCCTCTATTGTGACAGAGTCTCTTTAACTTACATAGGTTAAACTTACACATCAAGACAGGAAACTTTAGTATTCCCTTAACATTTCTTAGCAATTTGTGCTATAAAGATATGGAAGAAAAGATATCCCCCAAAAATGAGATTATTGGAAATACCTGTGTGGAAATTCTTGATTTTCACATGAAACAACAGATCCTCCCACCCTATGAAAATTTAGGCCAGAGGATAGTCTACTTGATTGAACAACCTGCATTTTCAGTGAACCTAGATAATTCTTCAAGCTGCTAAAAGGAAACTGTGCAGCTTGCACCCTCAGCCCACACTTGCCCCTACTGGGGCCAGCCATCCCGCTTTCCACTGCTGAGTAATCTATTACAGCTGGCCAATAGCATAAATAAAGCTCAGCCACTGTGGCATTTTATTACCTACATTACCTACCCATCTCAGCGTGAATTTATGCAGTTAGTCTTTGAAAGCACGGAACCCAAAATAGTAACCAGCAGAACCATGTACACAATATTAGTGAGGAAAGTGGATTTAGCGCTTCCGAACGAGGATCTGCTGGAAAGCAAACTCCTTCAAGGTGGCACATACAAAGTATGTGCACTATTATGTCTGCACTCCTCAATTTTGAAGGTGCGACATATGGTGGAAATTTCAGTGATGCAATTCTATATTTAAATCCTTGTCATCCTTCGTATTAGCCAAGAAGCCAGCTATATATGGAGTTTCCTGCATCACTGCTGGTTTAACTCAATTTTTTACATACGGACACACACTCAACGTTATTTGAGGGTTCATTTTTGACTAAGTCATAGAAAATCAAGCCCTTTCAAAGTCCAAAGAATTTCATTCTACTTTTCATATGCTTTTCATAGAGCAAATGTCTTCGTTGCTGTACAGCAGTAAATCAGAGAGGATGCAGTCATACCCCTGTGGATTTCATTATCCTTTGGAAACCTAGGGCATGGTGGAGGAGGCAAATCTCTTTCTTTTGCAAGGAACCCTGAAGGCCCTAATCATTAAGGTCCCTCTGGAATCTTTCTGGCATACTGTTTCATCAAATAAAATAGGAATGAGAGAAATATGGACAGGGTATTACCAAGAATATTTTCTTAACAAATTAGAAAGGCAGTTTTCAATAAGGCTTAGCCTCTGGACAGGTTTTGGGGCATGCCATTAATTTACCATATATGCCATATAATTTACTCTAACCTTTCATTTTTATCCCGATAATGTTACATAGTTTAAAATGCCAACCTCTTACATAGGATAGTTTGTGATTTTCTCATTTGAATGTGGTCTGCTCTCACTACTTTTTATGTGGACTATGGCATGTAACATCCATCTACATTCGCTTAATTACCTTACTATTTGCTCCTCATTTATAAATTATTAAAATGGAGCTATAAGTGGCAGGATGATAATTTGTAATATATTCAGTATACTGAATGATAAATACAAAGCAGATTAAACCTCCATCTCTTTACATGTCTGGAATTATCACAGTGGCAGTAAGCATGACAATGACAAATAAAGGAAGAAAAGAGGACAGACTGTCATTCGAAAAACTGGAACTTAACTGTCCATTGTGCTTGGCCAGAGTCCATTTTAAAAATCTGTTTTATCAGTAAAGTCAAGTCTAGACTAAAGCTGGTAACAGCAGCATTTGCTTAACAAACCACAGTTAAAGATACCACAATGCATTTAAATGTATCTTACACATCTATTTGTTGCTTCAGAGAAGAGCCCACTGCATTTAAGACTTCTTTAAAAAAATTTTTAGCAATAATGCAGAGATGATGCTACTTGAGTTGCTTGCAGTATCTTCCAAGATGCGAAACGGCATCTCTAGATATGAAAAGCCAGTGGAGCAATACACTCATATCCAGCTTACCGAGCATGCTGACAGAGGTTTATTACATAAAAAGTGAAAAAATGCTATTTCTCCAAACATTTGAACCTTATGAAAAGATATAAATAGCTGCAAATGGTTTTATCACTATCTACAATTCTCATATAAAAGCAGTGATGCTGTTTGAACCGAAGCACAGTCCTTATGTGGAACAAATCAATGTCCTAACGAAAAACACTGCAGGCTGGCTATGGCATTGCCGACTTGCTAACGGCTTTAGTCCCATCTGCTTTTCCAGGATAGTCTTTGGTACCACATCAAGATAAAATAAAAAATTTGCTCCAGCCACCAGCCAAAAAGCAAGAATGAAAGGGTGCCTAGAACAGAATTTAATAAAAAGAAAGGATGGGGGAGAAGCAATATCTAGCTAAACTTTTTTTTTCAAATCTTAATAAAGTCTCAAAATTGATTGAATAATAATAATTTTAAAAAGCTAACTCATTTTTGTTTCAACTTAATGGATTTCTGCAAAAACGTTTCCGAGTAAGGTGCAGATGGTGACCTGCTGACTTGACAAAAATAGCTGCTGGGGGAAAGGTCAGGAAGGATGTTGCAAGTTTACAGCATTTCAATCACTTTCTGTTCAAAAATAGGAGATCTCTTTTTGCTAGCAAACCATGCACCCCACTTTCCCCATATCGGAAGGGATTGCTTCCTGCACATGCAGCAGCAATTGCTTGCAGACAAAGCTTGTGCATTGCTAACTAATCCAGCCAGTGTCCCTACAGGATATTATCCACATGGTTTAAAGAAATCTAGCATGAGAAGCAACAGATTTCAAAGAAAAGAAACATTTTGTTCAGGTTGTTGCCATATGCTTGCATCATGAATTTTCTTGGTTTCTTGTATTTGAATTTTCGACACTAAAGGCGAGCGAGCAGTACTCGATTAGATTGATCTTTAATACAACAGATGTAAGTGAAAGCCTCTCTCAAGCATATTTTTTTTCCAACCTTTCCTTAATATCCATCTCCCTCCTGTTTTCTACACCCTCCTATGCATAATTTGAATCACTGAGTATCACCTCAACCAGAAAATACAATTTTAGTTTTTATGCCAAAAACAATTCTTATGGCACCATATGCATTTGTTTTTGGTTTTTTTTTTGTTTGTTTGTTTGTTTTTTTAATCACTAACCAGAGCCCAATCCTGCTATCGATACTTAAAAATTCTTGACTTCAGTAGCCAAACTGGGAAATGTGGCTGTTTGTCCACAGTGGCAGAGCTCTGCGAGGCTGCTCAAGGTCTGCATGTTCATGCACTTGCAGGAGCATCTCCCTCAGCCGTGCAAAACCATCGCGCTCTGGGACACAGCTACCTTTAGCACCAGCTCCACTCCTGTTTTACTGACAGGTGTTACCTGAGATGAAGGTACACTTTGCACAGTGCTCAAATAGCAGCTATTTTCCTTTTCTATGCTACTGATATTTCCACAAGAGAAAGTGTTATACTTCTTTGGTGGAAAACACAAATCTGCTCAGAGCTTGGTTAGCAAATACGGCTTTACTCCAATTACAGCCCCAGAATTATGTAGCACAACTGTAGAGAAAGAGTTACAGCAGATCCATTATTTCCTGCAACACACTGAGCAATATGAGCCTGAGCACCTTCATCTGCAATGCAATTATCAATCCATAAGATGGTAGTTACTTCTTTGAAATCGTTAACTCATTAAGGTAGACAGGATGGTAACAAGGAGCATGGTAATCAGTAACTTTCACAGCTAGCTAAATGATTTTCCAATTACGGAAGACAACAGCAAGAAAAGAAAAGCTAAGCAAAGCAATTTCCGAAGAAAAATGTGCACCATTCTCTCATTGCATAAGGGGTTTTAAATCATTGTATTCAGTGATTATGTTGTGTAGTATGAACCTTGTCAGGAAGCAACATGGAAAAAAAAAAAAAAAAATCAAACTTCTCATTGCTCCTGGTATTCCAACAACTAGCCAGCCATCTAACTCCATCAGCAGTCAGGGCGACGTTATTCTCAGAATAAGGTACTGCTTAATGAGAAAAGGAGACAGAATCAAGTCCTAAGGAATCATTCAATAATTACACACTAATATCTTTTACTCTGAATAGTATTTATCTCCATTATGATAATACATTTTTTACATTTTCTTATTTATCAGAGCATCTCCCATTACTTCCATAAGCAATATAACTAACAACCATCAGGTGTTTTTCCTTCCATCTTTTTTTCCAATCTTTCCCTATTTGTTTTTGGAGAGATTTTGTTCAGAGACTGGGTGTTGGCGATTTTTGCTTTGCTTGTAATTAGGCATTTTGCAAAATATTTATGCTGTGTTTATGAATGGGACTATCAACAGTACAATTTCATGATAATTACAGACCATAAATCCTGAAGTACTAATTGGGCTGGC
The DNA here is from genome assembly GCA_013398735.1 of Nothocercus julius. Classification (NCBI taxonomy): domain Eukaryota; kingdom Metazoa; phylum Chordata; class Aves; order Tinamiformes; family Tinamidae; genus Nothocercus; species Nothocercus julius. The sequence continues at coordinate 1,322,990 of VZSV01000048.1, forward strand.
AATGTGAAGGATTTCATCAAGTTCAACAGTAATGTTCCACGGCAGTGTCTATACGCTGTGCATTTTCTCTCTGATGATATCATATGGGCTTTCAGCAGCAAATAATTTGAAATGCCTCTGACATTTTATTATGCTCCAAATGTAAATTTCATGTTTAACTGGTATTTTCTGTAGTAATATGCACATTACCATGCCTGCTTTAATCAGGTCCTAATCCAGCCACAAATAAGATGACAAACAAGTCAGAGGGAAAAACGAGTCTTTGAAATGACATTATAACAAACCATGATTGAAAAACAGAATTACAAGCATTACACATTGACTCAATACCCCCAGGCAAAATCACGCGTAATGATATTGATGCAAAATAGTGCAGTGGAATTCATTCTAATAATTCTGGGCATGAATAAATTTTGAATGTAATAGAAACCAGAATCATAAATTCTCATTCCTTTTTACGACTGACATGTCCTGTGCTTTTAATCAAAAGTGCCATAGTTGAATGTTTCACTCTGTAACAATTCTATAAACTTTAGTTATTTTTCATTTTAAATTTCTGAACAACCACAAATCAATTCACTGAGTAAAACAGATTTATCAGGCTCATATGAGAATATCCTAGGCAGCTATCCTAACAAAATATCTTCAGGCTTAAGGTAATCCTTTGCCTTCCTACATGCAATCGAAGTACTTATTCCAAGTAGCTTTGATGAAGGAGAAATAGAGAGACCAGTGCTGAAGAGCGGGCATTTGGTACTTTGAAAAATAAAACATTAAATAACACTAATATTATTTTTTGGCTTAACTGAAGAAGCATTTATTTTCATTTGATAAAGTTAATCTGTAAATCCAAAACAGAACAGTTCTCCATTTAAAATGATGGATGCATGGTTGCTTTATCACAAGACATTAAATAGCTATATATCTACCTGCCCTTCCAATTTTAACAATTACATATATTCTGCAGTAAATAAAAATAATAGTATATTACCATTCAGAATACGAGAAAGTATTTTCAGTTTGGGGCACACAAAGGGAAGAGGAACTTGGAACTTCCTATCTGACATCTAGGCTAAGTATCAACATACTAAATAACAAAGTCAGGTACACAAAGAACAGAGCTTCCTTGGAAATAACAGGAATCCTGGGTTTTTTGGCCCTATAGTTCTCTGACAATCTGCCTCCTATCATGAAGGCATTGAAATGATTAACTGGACTACTTGCTTTTCCAAGTTAGCTGTATTTCTGTTTTGCTTGAAAACTATGATATTTACAGTAGGTTTACCTTGTCAAATACTGTTTATCTGGCTCATTGTATGTGTCTTTATAAAGCTTCAAAGGAATGACTGAAACAAAAAAAATGCACAGCACCCCAGATCTTACAAAGCACAGTTGAGTGTAATTCATATAGGGTTATTATAAACAAACCTCTTCAAAAGAACATTACTAAAATTGCAAAGTCAAAGACCTGCAATTTAAGACACCCCAGAATGTGGTTGATTGCATTTTAACCTTAATTCAGTTTCCTAACGTATATGCATTGAGACACAAAGTTCTTGTTCTCCAAAGAAATCCTGCTGTCTTCAATTTTTGTAACATATTTAGTCTTTTTACTAGGCAGGCATTATATTGTGTCACAATTATTCCTTTACGGTACTGATGGGCTGCCGATTAATGTGGGACCAACCAGGGAAAGAGCTCCATCTCTTCCCTGCTTTTCTGTGTTGACTCTAGCCTCAGTCTCACCTCAGATTTCTCATACAACTTCAGGCTCTGCCAGGCCACATCCAGAGCAAACCAAGATAAACTCAATTTACTCAGTTATTTGGAGTAATTAAAAGTTTACCCAGTCTTTGCTCCCAGCTTAGAGCATTAGCCTGACGAATTTAATTTTTTTAGACTACCAAGCTTCCCATACTACCATATAGGACTACCATAGAGTCTTTGGCCTGCCTCTCTTCATTTCACTCTTTGTTGAATGAACCCAGTTTGTTCTCCACGCTGCAACTGCTCCTCAGATAGACCCCATCTCCCCAGGTGCTGGGGAGACTCATTCCCCTCTGCTTTGTGCAGCCTGTCCTAAGCTCTGCCATCTCTCATCCAGCCCAACTTCTATTCTCACTCCCACTCCATATCCCATTTCTCTCTCTGGCCCACCACTCCTACATTTTCCAGCTTCCTCTCCACCCAGCTTCTTCTTAATTGGTCCCTCTCTTTAAAGAGAAAATGTGAGGTTACATTATTTGTCCCACATTCAATAACATTCCTGAGCACAGGTGAAATGAATTACTTGAAAATGATTTGCTCTACTCTAGAAACTAATATAGTCAAAATATTTTGAATCTGCACATATTTATACATTTTAAGAGCTCTCTCTCTTCACTAGCAATCCAGGTTTCACTGAACACACCATGCAAAGGACACAGCATTTAGGTATATTTGTCTTTGTGTTAGGTGTTCAAGTTGCGTGTTCAAGTTGCTATTACAAAGGGATTAAATTTAGATAAATATATACATGAATTACAGGCTTTGCAAAAATGACCTATCATACGTGATTTGTAAGACATTTGAACTGCTAAGAGAACACTGGGGAGAAGCACACTTTGGAAGAAAATGCATAATCATTTTTTATTTATCAAGGGCAAAAAGTAGATTAGTTTAACTCTTAATTATTAAAAACAGACCAGGTGCAAAAAGAACAAATCCCCCAAATCCCATATTCAATTGCCACTTTGCTGAGAGAGATAAAAGAATTGGAAAGAAAATGAGTGTGTGTGCATCTGTTTACAGTGAACTCAGTATTTAGCTGTGGTAATGATTATGTGAAGAACTCTGATCACATAGGAAATCAATATCATAAACTTTGGATCTTTATGTTTACTTTAGTTTTAATCCAGTCATTATTGCAGCCATCTAAAGCAAACTCTGCAGCTGCAGCATGTTTAATTCATCAAGACATTCAAGGCTGACTGTCTCACTGTTATAACTTCATAATTTTAGAGCAGCATCTGCCAAAATAAGACTACAGCATTCAGTTTTTAAAGAATCTTTAAAAATGTCTCCTTAACTCTGCAAAGTATATTTCTGCAGTTATCATCTTTCAGTGAATGACTCTGGAATAAACATTCTCAGAAGATACAAAAAAAAAAAAGGAATGTTGAGACTATAGCTATTAAACACACATAGGAATACTACACGTCTTTATGTATTAAAATGAAGGCATGGAGTCCTAGCCAGCTCTTCTTCCCAGTGATGTGCGTTTTTGAGATGTCACATATTGGGTAAAGACACAATGATGCATGGAAAACAAAACTGGCTTTTTTTTTTTTTTTTTTTTAAAATCAAGGGACCTGTTTGCAGAGAAGGAGGGAGGGCAGGTGACAGCGCAGCCATCTGCAATCTCTCTGGTTTCCTCAGTGCATCTTCTCTCCTGTACTATCCCAAGTCCTGTGCAGCTATAGCTTTCCTTGTAACTACATTAACTGTGGTTTTTAGTTTTGTGTATGAATGTACTAACTAACAAATCCAACAGAGGGACATAATTTTTCCCACCAACACAGTCACTGTCATTACAACCTATTAGTCCCTCAACTTATTCAATTTATCTAGTCTATACTGTTACTATACTGCACCATATTTTGTTCTCTTTGTCCCTATTTTATTGATGACTTGCTGCCTACACTCCTTTTTTCTAAATCCACTACATCAAAGACTTTTCAAAAATCGTATTAGTGAGTCTTGGCCATGGCCTTTACTGCCAGTACTTTTGTTTCATTCCCATTCTTGTCATATGACTTGTACTTGACTACAATTCATTGGTTGCCTTATTATAAATAATGAGTTTTTTTCTTATCATTTTCAGTTTTTACTCCCTCATCACTATAGTTGCCTACTTGATTTGGCTTTGTGTTGACAGCGTCTACACAGCGCCTATTCTTCTGCTCTGCTGTAGTGCCCTTGCCTCCTCACAAGCAGATCCCTCATTACAGGGACTCACAGCCTGCTATTCAAAGAGGACAACTGTGTTCTGACCTTTCCATAGAATGGGTTAGGAAATGAAGAAAACGAAGAACTAAAATAACGGGCTGATTTACCAAGAATTTTCAAGCACTTAGTTTTTCATTTTTTGTTTAAAAAGAAAAAACAAAACAAAAAAGTTAGACATAAGGCACCAGAGAACATTGCAAAAAAATTACTGAGTGCATTTAAGTTTTCCACTGTTCAGGCACTGGAGCATAACTCCTCTATCTTTGCAGTGGCTTCTCATTCTACACACTAGCTCAGTAACAGGGAAAGCAGCACACACAGTTCTTGCTTTGTAACTGTATCTAAGCTCTACCTTCATTAACTGGCTCCACAAGAGAAATCCTTCCCAGGCCAGCAGACCAGGGTGATGCCGCCTGGTAGTAGAGCCTGAGACTGTGGCCACGCAGCACTCAGGGAGAAAAGGACAGAGAATTTATCACACCCCAGCTCTTCCAGCCTCTCTCTGCTGCAGGTCTCATTACAGAGAGATTACTTGCAGGAATAATCAAATAATCTGTTTGATTAAATACTTTCTGGTTACTTCTGCTCTTCACGTTCTTTTAGAATTTATTCTAGTAGAGTTGCACTGTCTTTTGTCTTGCTTTGGAGACCTTTTATGTAGATGGATTATACTCTTTGCATTTTTGTAGCTAAGACAACCTTTAAACCTCTACAAGCAGATTAGGATAAAGCATACGTTTATGCAACAAATTCAAATTGAGATCTTTAAGATGAAAACATTCTTCCTAAACTAGTTCTGTCCTGTCACAAACCGTAAGAATAGCTGGGCTGTACAGGAAGCCAGCCAAAAACAGTAGTAACAAATCCTGGGCCAGTATATGCCCTCTGGGGACCTTAATGTATTCTCCAGTTTTTAGTCTATGCTCAATTCTCATTTTATTTGGGCTAGTTAGTTTGAAGTCAACATCAAAATGTTTATCTAGGCTGCAATCACACTTTTGGCCTTGCAGATACACGCAAACTAAAACAGCGCAAGCCCTTCTTCAAGAGTTAAGAATTTTCTTAAATAGGAAAGCTTTCTGAAGGCAAGTGATTTGTGCAATCCAGAGGCGATTACTGGATGCATGTCACCTTCACAGTGTGGCACTAAGAAATCCCAGCAAAACTTTTGCTTCATATTTATAGCAATTTCCATAAGAAAACTAAATATACTCAAATTTTGTCAGGGTAGGATTTTACAGGCTTTGTTGCAACTATAGGGCAAGTAATATTTTGCAAAGCTGGATCCCTTTAAGAAGTTTTCAGGGCATTTTTTGAATTTGCTATTGACAGTTATGTAAACCACCTCTTAAGCTATTGAACAATAACAGAAAAAAAGCATTTAATTCCATTCAAGTTCACACAAAGGTTTTTAAATGCAAAACTGTCATCAATCATATAGAGTCTTCTGCATATAGTGTCATATTTTTTCCAATATTTCTTTAACAATAGAAAACATTACTGCAGCTATTTCACATCTTAAATTTTCATAGGACAAAAGACTAATAACTGCTTTCTACTCCAATGACTTTTCAAAATAAATTTGAGCTTGTAACTTTATCCTTACAAAAAGTCAGCAAGCTACAATGCTAGCATAAGAAAATTCATATGCTAATAATTTAATCAATTTATTATACACCAGGAATACCAGCTGCGCTTTTTTTTTTTTTTTTTTTACAGAAAAGCAATACTAATTATTTACATCATTTTATTTCACTGTCTTGAAGTGATGAAAGTAATAATTGCAGTTAAAAGTGATTTTTGGAAACATTATTGTGAAAAATATATGGATTTATGCAAGAAACTCTAAAAACAAGATAAAGCTAGTCCTCGGCTCCCATAATCTGGCAGTGGATGTCAGCTAGTGGCTGGCAAGCTGAAGGAAGAGATGCTTTCTACAAGGCTCCATTTCAGGAGTTGTTCTACACATCATTCCCCAAATTCTCGCTTCACAAAACATGGATAGAGAATTCTCTGTAGCATCTTATTTCTACTATCCAATCCTTCCTCTTACCCCATCTCTCCAGACAGTCCCTGGTGTACTTAAAAGATAACGATTTGAGGAAATGTATCATTAAGAACCTCTGTCACCAGCCATCAAAACTACACTATGTAGAGACTTTGTCTTATGAAATGGAAAATGATTGCAGACTTCTGCCAGGCTGAGAAGTCACTCTGAGAAACTGCTGTACAGCAAGTAGTGTCAAGAACATTAAATCCACCATGAATAAAGGAGCAATAAAGAATCCCGCCACAGCTGCAATTGGGCGAATGTGAGAAGTACAGAGGGGAAGTAGTAAACATTATTCTTTTCCATAGTTGCAAGGAATAGTTTCCAGCAAAATTCCGAATGGACAAAAAGCAGCTTACTTTCTGATAATGGGTTCTGAAATCTTTGATAATGATACTATTTTTCAACCAGTGTAGGTAAGGGAGGTTAAAATAGTTGAGAAATATTGTATTTCATAAAAGCCAATTTATCAAGGGTGAAAGTGGTGGTGTTTGGGAGTTAGCACAACACAGGCGATCTTCCAAAAAATTCTTTTGTACTCATGAAGTTTGAGGAACAATTTATTCCTAATGCTCATCTCCACACAAAAACAGGAAATGTGGTTTCTGCTAGCTGAAGAATTGGATTGCAACTTCTTAGGATTCCTAGAAAGACAATTCTAAGGAACAATATTTCTGCTTAAGATGAGTAAAACGCCACAAAGAACATGCCAGTGCTTTGTGAACTGCTCAGCAAAACAGGAAAACTCATAGCAAATCTGGTTTTGGGGGCTTTTTTGGTATCTTCCTACTCAGACCTGAGTGTTCCTTAAAATTGGTTCAATTATCAAAATGTTGCCCTGAGGGGAAGGGAAGGAAGGGAGGGAAAAAAGAAAGGAAGGGAAGGAAGGGAGGGAAGAAAGAAAGGAAGGGAAGGAAGGGAGGGAAGAAAGAAAGAGTCTTCCAGTAGAATTACTAGGTGCTTTTAAAAACATAAGTCTATTTGGGCTCCTGCTGGCTTGCCCTTCTCAACAATTTGCCTGAGAGGATACCGGGAGCCTGAGATCAAATAAGTCCTTTTAATTACATCAAAGCCTTCCTCCCCGAGTTTATTAGCTCCATAACCCTGGAGCAGCCAGCCAAGCTGACCGCCTTATAGCTTGCAGCCCCAAGAGCTGTCTAATCTTCCAAGCTTTGTAACAGTTTGGAGTGTCAATTGTTTCCAAGACCAAGACTCCAAGAGCATTTCCCTTTACAGAAAATATCATCATTTGGACTTTCTCTATGATCAGGAAAGAAAAAAAGGTGAATTTTGAATTATCAAAATTCTTCATTAAGCATTTGCTCTTTCTCCTACTTAGAGAGAAAGGCAAAATGCTCAATGATCAAAAACCTTCATTAAACTGAACTAGTTTTTGCCAGAGCAGTTATTGACTTATCCTTACCAAATATCTGCATTGTGGGAAATAGATTTTCTGTTGAGAAGTGGGATCAGAGAAGGTTAAGTGGTTCTGTTAAAACTAGAGAGAAAAAAAAATGGTGTATCTGGGACTGAAGCTGCAGGCTAACACTCAAACCTCTGGACCGTCCTACTGCCTCCTGCCTTACTACAACTATTTATGCCCTCTTTAGTTCACACAGTTGTCACCATGGGTCAAGACGCTTTTTCCTTCTCATGTTGCCTTTTTTTTTTTTTTTTTTTTTTTTTTTAAGAGCTATTCTTTGAGCTCTGTCCTAGTTTGAAATCTTGACTATCAAGCATTTGAGATGGTAGCAAGTGACACTAGTTAATGATAGCTTATCATTTTCTCAAGNTTTTTTTTTTTTTTTTTTTAAGAGCTATCTCAGCCTTGAAAGGGTGATCAGAAAACCTACAAGGAACAGGAAAACCTGAAAATTGTTTGAATATGCCCTCCAATGTCACATATTTGAAACAGATACGTGATCTTTTGGCTAGCTCTGATCATGGCAGCCTACCAGCCTGCCACAGTGTACTCTTACAGATCTGAGAAAAGGCATGTGCACTGGCCAAGAGGGGATTTACTGCACAGTAAGAAAAGGCAAAAATCAGGTAGATGATTGCAAGGCATTATTTCCAGTCTGCAAATAAATGCCTTCCCCACAAATTAAGAGCTATTCTTGAATGCTTTCTTTCTTGAGCCAAAAATACCAGCAGCATGTGTAAAGGTTTACACATAAATTTGGAAGCGATTTGGCTGTGCGTTTTATGACATTTCTGAGTCTTGGGTGTTTCAGATTGGGCATTGCAAAAAACTGAAGACTCAAAATGTTAAACCTCCACACTATTTTCAACCTGCTCACGTGAGCTTTCCTTTAAATGCCATGTTTCCTCATGCAGGAATGGAATTTTGTGGGAAGTCTTCAGTCATCAGCATAAACACATCAGATACCAATGACAGGCATATTATAAAAAATAAAAAAAACCATGTGTCAGCTTTTTTTTTCTCCAGAGAATCAGAAGTTGAAACAAAAAACAGCTTAAAACAAAAATCTTTTCTTGATGAGGAAGTCCTGAATTTCAGTTTAATGTTTATAGACTGGAATCTGACTCAACTACATTTACAAGTGTTTAATTTTAATTTCACCAAGCTGTGCGAGCTTCCAGAGCTACAGCAGCGCTCTTGCTAGTGCATAAGGCCAGACAGATCCTCTGGGACAAGAAAAATAGCTTTATGACCTGACCTTTTATGCCTTTAAGGTGCTTACAAGTCTACAGTCATTCTCTGGCATTTGCAGAGGTATTAATAATATGTGGCAAACTATACATACATGCACACCCATTGAAAACTGCATCTCAGATGCTGAAATGATAACCACATAAATACTTGATGGAGATCGGTATATACACCTATTAGGTTCTGGTTAAGTCTAGACACAATGCATGTAATAGTCAAATATTCTTTATAGGGGATTTAGGTATGAATGACAGGAAGGTATGTCATAGCAACTAAAGATCCATGGATTTCTCCCTAAGCATCTGAATTTTGCTAAAGTAGATCCTATAGCTGATCTATGATTTACACAGAAAAATAAATTTTGACCTATTTTATGTAGTATAGGAATCATTCGTAAATCAGAAAAAAAAATACACTGAAAATTTTATCAGGCTAGTTCATAAATCTATCGTGCCATTTGTCACTAATGCAACAGTAACATTGTAAGACAAGAGGAACTTGCAATTTCTTTTTCTTCCTGATAGCTGACCAGTTACCTCCTTTCTCCCTGAAATGTGGGAATCTTCATAAGATTTAAATGCCAGCTGAAGTCTATCACAGTGACTTCATATTTCAAGGTGGTACATACAAGTCAACTGAAATACGTTGATTTCCATAACTTTAGGATGCAGCTCTGCAGAGATGCAGATTTGAACTGCCAATAATCTTTATGAAAAGGAAAGCTGCCAGTTAATTGGTAGTAGATTTTCAGTTTCCATTGTGGCAATTGTCATAGCAAAGAAAGATATACAAAACATCCTTTTAATAAGATTTTGTTTTCAGTTCTGATATAAATTTGAGAGTTGCCCAGTATTTTGCAAAAGTTATAGATATACAGAAGTGATACACACAAGGAGAAAAAAAGAAAAATTTAGAGGCAGAGGAATAATTTCAGTGTGACTTTGTAACAAGTCCCTGGAAGAAATATTTGTTCCTTTTTTTTGCCTCCCTCTGCAAAGCTATGTAACTGATTCCTAACTGCTGTGTTAATGCTCCCTATTCCTGTCAGAATCCCTTTGGAAATATGTTGCAGTGTACAGGGTTCTCTCCTGCTGCAATCCCTTCAGTATTGGAGTCTGGGTTTCTCTGACACACATCTTATTGGGTGCATTTAAGGCAGTGGCACACAGTGGAAGCTCCGGTGCCAAAGGGCTGATAAATATTAATATAAAAGAAGAATAAAATATACCAAATTATAATAGAATGTAGAGTAAAACAGGAAACTGTTGGCTTTTTTAAAAGAAAAATTATTTAGAAAATGTCACTCTCTTCTAGGCACTGTCACATTCTATCAAAAAAAACAAAAAACATCTGCTTTGGGATGGTTTCGTGATTTCTCATACCAACTTGCAAGATTTTAAATGAACACAGGCAGTTATAAAAATAAAGAAATTAGCCTGACTTTTCCTGTCCTTTCTATCTCTTTTGCTTTACATGCGCCCATGTGTTGTGGGATCTTGAAAAGTCTGCACAAGTTTCAGATGCTTTTCAGCTTTTTTTTGTCAGGGTAAGATCCCTTAACATAGTAAACGGTGTCTATTTAAAATACATATGCTCATATTCTGGTCTAAATTACACTAAAAATGTACAAATAAAACTTCCACACTTGAGTACTTATCCCAGTCAAATGATTTTGAAATAGAAGTACTAAAAGAAAAAAAAGGAGGTATTTTCCATTCTCCATAATTAAATAAAAATAATAATAAACTTTTCTTGATTTGAGCATCTGCTCCCTGAAAGGACTCTCAAGTTATTAATTATTTTTTCATCACGGATTTGAAGCTTACCTTTGACTTGCTAAACTGGTGACCTTATAAATGAATCAGCCTGGGCAGATACGCATCCAGGCCATGAAATTTACTGCAAATTGCTCCTCTTCCAACATGGCTCATCATCTCAGTCTTCACAATTGCAGACACCAAGGGCTGAATCATGCACACTCCAGACTATTACACACTGGGTGGCAGTGTAGAAGGGTTTTTGTTCAAAATGCCCGATCTGTGAGTAACTTCACGTTGCAAGGTTAAAAATAAAACTCCTTTGAATTTAACACATTAGACCACAATAGTAGAATACTGACAATGGAAGTGCTCTCCCTGCTTTCTGTTAGAAAAACACTTCTTGACAGAAGACACTGTTTAAAGCAGATTATGACTTAGTGCTGCCTCTTCTAAAATTCTGCATACTGGGTATTTATCTCAAGCATTTTTTTTTTCTCTCTCCTTGTGAAAAATGGTAGCTCAAATGCCTCTCAGAGAAGGATGGAAGGAAAGGCAGTGAAATCATACCTGAAGTCATGAAGAAACATTTAATTACGCATTTATCTATTTTATATAAATATATTATACTCGCACACAAATAGGATTTATATACACATGTATAATTTATATATATGTATATATATATTTTAAGCATCAGATATTGAGAGTTCCTGGAGACAGGATATTGAATGTATTTAGTCTGATAATTTCTCCATCTTCCTACGTAGCCTGCATTTTCCAAAGCACCTAAGCCTGACAAGCGCTGAGATAGCTGGAGCAGAGTGAGGGATTAGATCACTGCTCATTCTCACAATGAGAAAATGCCACAGGTAAGAAGGCTAAAACACTTCCCATTCTATAAAGAGCCTATAGGAAAGATTAATGGAAAATCTTGACTTGCTACTTTTGCCTGTAACAACATCAGTATAAATCTTCATTATTGATTTTGCTTCTTATTAAAACAGCCTAATATGAATGTAGACGTTAAGCAAGACGAATGCAAAGATCGGTGGACCTGCAGCCAAAAGCATTTAAACCAGAATTACTACTGCTTGACCGTGACTAGTAACCGGCTTAACAGAATTTCATGTAGACTGACTTCCTAATCCAAGGCTTCAAAAACAGGAATTTCCCTAATCTCCACTTAGTATCTTATCCAAAAGAAATTTCCTCAGGCATTTAGTTGAGTCAGTACCAGTAAAGAACCCCTTCTTTTTTCTTTGAAATGTCAGCACAATCCCACCTGAAATCACAGCTGTGCAACAGAAAGGACATTGCATTCTAGAACAAAAGAGTAAAATACCTATTACAAATGCCTTGGATGAGTTGTTCTGATTTTTGTGACTGCTTCACAGTTAACTCCAAATACCACTGTCCAACACACACCTCAAACTTCAGAAATTACCCCACCAACAACAAAGAAGATTTTCAGACTTATTTATTCAGATTGAATCAGGCTTTGTCAATGAAACTATATTTTGTGAAGATGGGACTGGTTTACCGTATAACAAATAGATATTCAAGCCAAAATACACTAACTGAATATTCAAAAATAAACTGAAAAACTATACACAGAACTAAATATATTTTTATTTAAAAGAATAAACAGTACCTTTCTCCTATCATACAAGGCATGATTATCCAGCATCATCTTCTTCTCATGATTGGCATACCTCCGCAAATCACGCCCAAATTGCTGTAGAAGATGCAACAGACATTAGTGAGAGTACCAGACATTAGTGAGAGTACTTAGAGCTATCCTGAGAACAGCTGCCTATTCCAAGCAAAAGCAAGACTGAACTATGGCCTGTTATGGGCACCCACACCTGGCAGGTGAATCATCTCAGAGAGCAGCAGCTGAGTCAAGCAGAGTCAGGTGAAGTCTGCACGTACTTATTCCAAGGTCCAAATAAATACATTTTATTATCTCAAAACAGAAAAATGACTGAAGTAAATCTGCAGCACAGCAGGGGAACACGTCAGTTGCAGCATTCTGTCTTGTCTAAAACATCCTGCTTCTAATTAACCTACGTAGACTAGAACGCTAATGCACCTGTATTGCATCCAGCACATCAAAAAAGCTCATTCAAAGTGAGCTCAGATAATTTTAAGGAGTGCTCGGTTATACCATGTAATCATTCCCTAAAACAAATACTTAACCTCAGAGGGCAAGCATCTAGAATAGATTTTAAAAATATCTGGAAAAATATTAATAATTTGAATTCTGAGTTTATGTTTACTTTTTATTTTGGAAATGTTACACCCACAAAAAAACTATATAATGTGCACCAAAACAGCAATTATCCACAAACAATAACATCTAAGACCAAAGCAACTCACATTTAAAATTTTCTTTACCTATCAAAAGATTGTTTAATTCAAAGCTAATGAAGAAACAATATTCAAGTAAAATAAAACCAAAACAAAATATTTCATTAACACAAAAAGAAAAATTTCAAATTGTTTTCAATTTCCTGTGGAGCAAATTGAATTACAACTCATACCATTTCTTCAAGAAATGTTTAATTTCCCATAATATCACTGGGATAATTCTTTCATCCTTTCAAAACACTCCTCTACTCAGCGTCATTTAAGTTGCGTGTTAGCACTAGGATGATGTAGAAAAGCAATGTGGCAGACTGAAAATCTAGCTTATAATTCTATGTAGCTAAACACAAACCTTCAAGGAGACCAAACTTTCTCAGACACAATACAGAAGTGCCACTGATGAGTTCGACTTCTCAGCTCTGATTATGGGTTGATGACAGTACAAAATGTGACATGTGGGGAAAAGGAACATTTTTACAAGTTCCATGAACTCTGATCTGTCCTGCAAGAGCAAAAACAGGCTAGCAGTGCTAAGGAAAAATAGACTCTTGTGTTTACTTACCTTGGAGCCTGTCCAGCCTAACAGAGCATATGCATATTGCTCAAAGGGGCTTATAACCAGATCCACACGGATTGCCTTCCAGCCTTTGACTTCTGCTGTATTAAATTCCTCTGATGTGTTGTGACTCCTGTTGTCTACTTGTGGCTGATACAACTTTAAAATTGCAAAACACTTCTGAAAATTATCCATGGCATCAATATTTCTGCTTGGTCGCTGCTCTTTTACAAATGTTGATTCAATGATATCACAATATAGGAGTAAGCCCTAAAGAGAAAACATTGGTCACGTTGAGTGACTGGCATGGATTTATTGTAATTTCAGAGTTTCTAGACAATTGTCTTAAAAATCTGTGTAAAGTACAGTTTCAGTAAACAGAGAATAGCACAGCAAGGCTATATCTGGGCTCAGTTCAGACATGAAATACCTGCAGCCTTTAGAAAAATGTTGGCAACCTGAGAGGGAAATCTGCAGTTGTAGTCATCTGAGAGTGGCAATGTCCTACTCTGTACACAGAGGACAATATTTGCAGCTCTTCTTCCCCATCTTTTCCTTTAGGCTTTTTGCTGTGGATGTCAACAGTCACCAGAAAATTCTGAGTAGAGATTGATTCTTTCTCACGTGGTAGACATTTAGAAAAATAGGTTAGTCCAGAGCATAATCTTGCTGACAGCTTCCAAGCAGAGCAGTCAGACACTGTCTGCTGCGCGAGATTTCTTTGTGGCCAGGCTTGGACTCACCAGAGCATGGCACGCCCTCACCCACACCCACTTTTTCTTTGAAATATGTGTACCAAAAGGCTTTAGAGTGAAACAGAATAGAAATAGTGGAGGGACATAATTTAATTCCTTCCACTGTAGCAGAGCAGGGAGGTCTGACTGGAAAGGGGCAATGCCTTCCACCAGCCTTGCTCTATATCCAGCAACCTTCAGTGGTTCCTGGGGGTTGCAATAAGCTCTTCACCATCCCATCTAGGTTCCTAGCAAAAACACCTGTCATTCCTCAAGCCTGTCTGTATGCCCGTGCTTTACATTTCTAAGTAATTTCCACAGCCACTGGCTTTCTGGGTATCTCAGCCTTGCCCTTTTCTCCCAATGATTCTTACACCTGAGCATGTTCAGTTGCCCTCAGTAAAGTGCACTTTTCCCTCACCTGCCAGAAGACTTCTCGCCACTCAAAGCACAGCAACAACAAGGGACAAGACAAGGAGCAATCTCCTGTCTGCTGCCTTTTTAAAGAATAAAACATCACCTACACAATAAAAAGAGAAATAAAGCAGATACTATCACACTACTTCCTTTGGTTATCCTTGGGTTTTCAGAGTAGAAACAGAACTTGACATATAGTAATATAAGGATGTTCAGTATCACTGAAGCCATCTCTAGAAGGAAGACTCAGCTGGCAAAAAGACTGCAAGTTTTAAGTGATTCCACATAAAGAAAATACTCAGGTGCTAAGTCCTGATACTCTCAGCTTTATAAATAACTCTCAGCTTTTATAAATTGATAGAATATGAGAGACCACAGTGACTGCCTTCTCTGAGCTCCTGATTAAACAGAAAGTAGAGATCTCCAAGATTTGGCTTTGCAAAATAATTTTGTCTTAAACACCAGAAAGAACTAGTGCATTAACAACTCACAGGCTATCAGGAGTTCAATTACTGTTTCTAGCAGGAAAAACTACTACGCTAAATTTACTAACTTCATCCTCCAGTTAGAAGAGCTTGTTTTGTCTTGATCTTCAAGATCAAAAAGCCTACCAGCTGTCAGATGTCCTTCCATGTCTTCTTTTACATTTCTTTAAAAATACACATTGATCAAACCCACCTCTCATTTCTCTGGGATGAGACAAATAGAATGAGTTTCTAAAAATTTCCATCATAAGGATTGTTTTAGGTCCTTGGATCAATTTTGAAGTGCTCCAAAGTTTCTCTTTTGAAGTCCCTCAAATGTTTACATAACCTTCTTCCACTAGACTAGCAATTCTTATACTAAGTCTCATCATAAAATGTAAAGCCAAGAAGGTTCCCTGACTTTTTAGTTAATATATCCCTTAATATATGACAAAGTTTTTTTTTTTTAATTTGCTCTATTGAAGTGAAAAAACATAGAAGTGTTTTTCTTTGATGTTGTTGATGGTTAACTATGGTGGTCTCCAAGTCAGACCTCTTCTGAACACAAGGGGCAGTTATGTAACTTTTGGAAGGTTGTCTCCCCAAGAAGCATCAAATTTTGAAATGTTGTTGTGATTATTTCTTTTATATAGTACAAATATAGCAATGTATACTTCAGAGAATACCTTACAGCAAATAGTATTATTTTTATTAGTCAGAGCTATAATTCTGTCAAAAAAAATTTAAAAAAGCATAACAGGAACATTTCACAAAATATGATTTCCATGAAGTGACACAGATAAGTACTGTTATGCTTTTAGCTTCAAGCTTTTTGTTGATGGTAGTTCCAAATTAACCATGCCATTATTTTACTGGGCATCAGTCAAAGGCTGTTTAATGGGTGACTGGGCCAGCCCTACTAATGATAACTATTTGACTTGAGCTGACAATCCTTAACTTCTATGGACTTTTTCTTGATTTTGATTATTGATTTTAAACTAAGATGATAAAACTCTTCACTTAGCTCCTCTTAGGTTACTAGTTTCTAGGTCTGCTGATTTGGAAATGCTTAACTTTAGCAGACGCTCTATCACATTCAGCCTCAAAATAGTATTTTTTAATTGATTTCACCCCAGCATCACAAGGCACTGATGCTTGCTGTTCCCAAATATAGCTATTAAATGTTAACGTGTAACTGCTTATAATTTCACTTCTAGTGATGAAACCATGCCTGCCTTCGGGTTATTTTTGTTTCTTTTAATGTTAAAATGCTCTTAATCACATTAGTCATTAACTATTAACTTATGAATTGAAGCACTGACATTCTTCCCATTCAGAGGCCTTCATATTACTCTGTCAGTGAATCTGCAGCGCTTTGTGAGCATCATTTTGAGCTACACGTTGTCATAGGACTTAAAAAAAAAAGTCAAGCTTTAAACAATGGGCATTATCACTTCTCAGACTTACAATACCATCAAAACCAAATGTATTTCTGCAGGGCAAATATGTTAGTACTCACAACAATTTGAACCCTTTTAAAATGGTTCTGCACTTTTCTTTAAATAGATTAAATGCTGGTACACCAGTGGTGTTGATATTAAGAGTAAATCCACAATCAAACTGAAAAAGAGAGGTGAAGTTTGAGAAGTATGTAATCAGTAGCTGAAAAATCATTCCAAATAAGGTCATTTGCACTTTAAATAAATAAATATATAAATAAAATCCTGTCCCATGTGTAATGTTACTGGCAGTCATTATTCCTAAGTATTGGTAGCCAAATTAATTCTGTTAAGACTATTTTATCCTATTTGAAAATATACTGCAGTATGTTCTTCTGAAACATCCACATGCTGTCCTTAATTTTCTTTTAAGGTGGCATACAAAAGTGTTTTTCTTCTGTGAAATATCTCTAATCAATCCAAAGTAGGATGTAGGTACGATAGTTCAAGATTTCAGTCCAAAACAATCTTTACCTAGATAAGACAAATGGAATATTATAAAGTGGAACAGATCAAGAAACTGATGCCTGGGAGCAGTTCAGCCTGCAGGATTGAGGAATCATTACCTAATGGCGTTCCAGGCTCGGTCAGCACTACAAAACCTCACAGCTGCTGCCTAACTGTGTCCCTCTTGCTTCCTTTAATGACAGTTTCTCATCTCAGTGTTCCCAATGTGTCAGAATGGTCTAATTCTGATCATGTCCCAAAAAAAATAGTTTTGACAGGAATGCACAACCAACACTGTGGTCCTGGAATGAAGATGTTTCCCTGTCTCCATGCCATGAGCATTTGCAAGACAGATAGACAGATAAGGACATATATATACACATATATATGGATATATAATACACCCCAGCAAAATGAAATTTCACATGAAATGCCAGAACTGTCAGAAGCATCACTTAAAATGTGTTAGGAAGTGGAACATTGCTCCCTGTCTTATACAACACCCTAGTTGTTGCCCCCTCCTCTGCTTAAGTGTCCAACTTTAGTGCCCTAATCACAAAGCAATAGTCTATTGCTAAGGTACCATCTTTACCTTTAGATAAGGCCCCTGCTGGAACTGGACCAAAAGGCAATAAAGAATTCAGAATTTGTTGAGTCAAAAGGAGAGAAAATCTAGGTGAACACAACTCCACAGTCTTGTGGGCAAGGCACTCATCAGAGAGTAATAAGCTCTTTGTTCCAGTCTCATACCTGTTTCTCTATCTTGTCTTAGGAACAGGCTTTGTTGCTGCTAAACTCCAGCTGTCACTAGGTAATGAATGTCCTGCTATTCTTTGAATTGAACCCTCTTTGCAAAAAAAAAAAAAAAAAAAAAAAATGGTTTTAGCAATGGAAAAGTCATTCCAGTTACTTGCTTCTTACCATCCACTTTAATGGGCCATCACTTCCCATTCCTGACCTGCACGCCTTGGCAAGGCTGAATGACAGAATCTAAACTGGACTATTTAGATACTAAAATGAGTTAGCACTGTCCATATTCTCCATTTTCTTAAAAGCTGAAGAAAAATGGAATGGCAATATGGGCTGATGCAACATTATGTTTGGACAAACACAGAGCCAAAAACTGAAGAGTGCTGGAATGCCTTCAGCAGTGGTTTCTCTTCCCCTTTTGATGAGCAATGCTAAATAGGTTTGTAACAAAGAATAAAAATCTCTCTGCAGAGTGTGTGCATGAGACTGCATCGACACAGAAGTCAGCCTGTTAGCATGCGGACTTGCAAGCTCTAACCCCCCAGAAGACGCAATTTCTGTCTTTATTAAGCTTCCTGGAACCATTAAGACTATAACATGTGTACTACATTGCAGCTTTTCCCTTTTCCATTCCACTTTGAAGCTCACTGGAGACTCTGTGTTCTCAACTGCTCAGCCCATTTATCCCTGATGGTGCCGCATCAAAGAGCAGGACCATGTTGATTTAACCACTTAGTTTTCAACAACTTTCAGGGGAAGAATCTTGTTACATTAAACTTCTCAGCTAAGAAAAAGGCCCTTTTAAACTATTTAAATTATTTTTCCCCCATAGTTTACAAGTTAAATGCTGCAGGATCCTTCACTAAGAGCTGCTGAAAGGCAGTCAACATCCTGACCTCGGTGACATTCTTTGATGAATCTGGGCTTTGAAGCAGTAGCACAAAAGCAGAAAGCTGTGAAGCAGCCGACAGGTGTACTGTCAAAAAGTATAAAAGTGCCTTAGGTTTGGTCTTTTTTCCTTTCTTCCTCTTAGAAATCAAAGGTAATAAGAAGGCAAGAGGAGTATAATTCCTGTCTTTGTTTTTGCATTTTGGTTTTGCTGGCAGCTAATTTTTAAGTAGCAACAGTAAAAGCCAATATATTACAGCTGCCACAGTTAAAAGGCCAACTAGTATTATAAGCCATAAGGACTCCAAAGGAAACGCAGAAAAATCTTTGTCTATCAGCTTAAACAATCCCCATCTTATCTGGGTTTGGTTCCCAGTGCCAGTGTTTATCTGCCCTTCAGGCATTTTCTTCATTCTGGGATCTCTACAGGAATCCTAATATTTTCATCAGACACTTGACCACCCTTGACCTACCTCACTCACTCACTCTCCACTCACCTTTATCAAATTTTACCCTTAAAAAAGTCATCAAGAACAATTTATTTTCTATTTCTTTCCTTTCAATTCAATTTAATGAAAGCAACATGGAGTGAGCTGCAAAGCTTCAGCAGTCGCCAGGCTTCTCAGATCACAGCCACCGTGCTCATATTAACATGAGTGGAAAGCGAGGCCATGGAAGAAGGAAAGAAAGGCTGCGCTTAGGGGCAGGCTCTTGCTTTCAACTCATCCTCACTTTTCCTTTCTGCAGTATGAAAATAAACAGGATTTTTGGAGGACCTGCAAATGGCTTCCCTGAGGTTTGAGTCTTTAGAAAGCAAAAGGATGGCTACCAAGAAGAAAGACTTTGCTCACAAAGTGAGCAGAATCACTGAGAAAGAAGCTTTATGTAATAAAATAAAAGATAAAATAAACAATAAAAAATAAGAAAGCTCCTCACCACTCATTAGTGGTCACAGCTCTTCAGTGGAGTTTGATAAATTGTATCTGCTAGCAATCTACTTCAATACATACACTTACTGTACAGAATTAGAAGGAAGCCACTGAATCTGAGAAATTAGTAATAATCTTTTAACACTGTAAAGACTAAAAGTCACCTAGAGAAATGCAGCTAGGTTTTTTTTACCAGGAAAGAACAAGGTTTTGACCACATCTAAACCAGATGACTTTGTTTTACAGCCAGAAAGCTTTTCTCTGTTTGGAACTTTTTAATACCTTCCGCATGTTAATCCAGTACACGTTAATTACATCCTTCAAGAAGCAACTCCAAGGCAGCATCTCTAGGCTAGCTCAGCTGAAAGCTGTTCTGGCTTGGCAGTGGGACATTTGATGATTCACCTCAGAGAGAGAGCAGCCCTTTTACATGTTGAAACATAGTCAGTTCCTTTGAACAGCACAAGTCTTAAATGTTGAAAGATACCTTAGTGGGCCAAGCAGGCAGAAAAAGAAACAAAGGGCCTGTTAGGCCCAACATACCGTCTTTCTGACTTAGAGTATTTTGAGGTACTTGCACCTGTTATAATTCAGAAGCTTCCAACTTTAAAGCTAGTTGGAACTGAAGAAAGCTGAACAGAAAGAAAATCTTAAATGAAATATTCCTCTCTAACAGCTATAGTGGGTCACTCAAAAGTCCATCTATCTTGACTTCCTACCTTCGCACAGAAGATAATTCTTATGGGAACATATAGCACGTATAAGGTTACTCTTCCCCTGATGTAACCTTCAACATCACTGTTCAGAGCTGGAGAATGCACCTAGATCATCTTGTTTGATAACCAAATGGAACAATATCTGATTTCAAAATCTTAACATCATCTATGAAAAGGACTTGGCATCCTTTCAACATTGCACAGGCCTTATTCAGCAACGTTAGAATACGTCTTTTTTAGCCAAATATTATTTACTTCATACCTGTTTTTTCCATAAGTCAACAACTTTATGCAGAAGATCATCATCTTCTCTTGGTCCTGGATTGGTGATCAAAAAATCTATATCATGTCCAATCTTCTTACCCCTACAAGTAATAAATAAGGAGACTAAAAGAGTTAAGTTTCTGATGAATTTTACACTATTTTCAAAAGAGCATATTTTTGCTACATTATAAAAAGAGTTTGCAGGATAAAGTGATAACAATGTTTCTTGAAACAATCAGAATGAAATCTTCTATTTCTTTTATCAGGTCTTTCAGTGTTCTTTGTTAAGCAATAATTTAAAGTTTTTGATGTATTTTCTCTGTTGTTCAGCTAGATAACGCAGATCCATTTGGTGGTGATAAATCTCTCTCTCTCTCTCTCTCTCTTCCCTTTAAGTCTCAGAAAAAGAAGGTTTCAGTCATTTCCGGGAAAAAAAAAAAAACAAAATACCATAGTATATATTAAGAATCCGTTGCAGATAAACTTGCCAGTCTAACTACTGCAAGCTTAACCATTCTTTAGCTTTTGATGGACATTTCAATGAACAAAAGTGTGATTATGGACTATTTTATTGTTCCTTTTTGGCAGACAAAATGTCTGAATAGTTTATACTTTTTTTTCTTTTAAAATGTTTCCTGCAGAGATTGGGCTTTAAGTTTTTTTGAGAACAGTTCCAGCCTTAGTGTGACTAAAGCTTGTTTATTGTGCTCACTAGGGACTGCACAAATAAACTTATATTCTCAAAGTTTAATTGTAAACATTCTTAAAGAAAAATGCTGTCATAATCTCCTGTTGCTGTTCATTTAAATCTAAGTAGTCAGCTTGCTTTTCATTCACTTGCCAAAAGTGTTAAGCTTAAATCAGATTAAGATATAGTTATTGTTAGAATAAATTGCAAAAGCAAGCTACCTGGAATGTTACTCTCCTGAATTATTAAATGTTCAAGGAGATAAGTGTATATCTGTGTGCAACTCATGTGAGGTTTGCAGAACCAACACAAGGCTTTCATTTAAGTCTAGGCATTGCCATGGGGATCGCACATGCATCTGTTCATTAGCTCTAACCTGGCCAACCTATGTCTGAGAGGAAAGCCGGAGGGGAAGGGAGCAGAGATGCATGGAACACGTCTTCAAGTCCTTCTCCTGCATTGGTGAGAAAAGTCTAAGCCCCCTGCACAGCTTTCACAGAAATCCTTCTATCCACATAGAGGGGACGTGTATTTTTCTCTCAGCGCCCTAGCAGTCCTGCGAGATAAGTCACACCACGCACAGCACAGCACCCTTGGGTTGGTCACAGGGATACGTGACTGTGCCCAGTGTTCAGAGAACTTCTGAACTGTTACACAAGGAGTTAAAATTGAAATCATCCAAAACACGAGTTTTTTGTTTGTTTTTGTCTTTAATGAAATATTCCATTCTCTTACAATAGTAAATTTGATTTCTTAAACCTGGAAATTTGTAGGAATAGATCTGACTGGCAGATATGTCAACTACCATTTCTGTGACAGAAAATCATGTAACTGACGGATAGTGGAATAGAGTTAGCAGTGAGATATAAGGAAATGAAAACCAAGGTTTTATTCCTGACAAGCAGTCTAACTTCATATAATGCAACTATTGTGCTATGTCTGCAGCAAAGTCAAAACTGCTTAAACAGGTAGAAATGATTTCAAAAGAAGTTTCAAACAAAGCATCAGTCTAGGCTTAGAATCTGAATAGCAATTTAAACTCAAGAAGTTAAAAAACATTTAATATCCCACATAACACTTTTTAACTTATTTTGTAAGATAACATTATCTTTAAAATTACCATAATAATGCAAAGCCCTTGCATAGCACTTTTTACTTACATGTCTCAAAATATTTTTTCAAAGGGAAGGAATTTACTATTCCTACCTTAGAGATGCAGAACGCAGCATAAGAAAACTTGCCTAAAATTGTTAAAAAATTAAACAGAGGAAGAACTTGGAAGTGGATGGAATCCGGAGTCGATTTCCTATTCTCACTCCAGAACTCAACACATGTACATTTAGGTTAACACTATGAACACCCTCCTGCCTCAGTCCTGCCATAAAAATCTCACAAAATTCAGGGATTTTCACTGGCTGGCTATTTCCTGAGAGAGTATTTATTGAAATGCTACTTATATATGAATTTAGAATCCTAAATCTGATATAAATTATAATTATCATCAAAGTTACATTTCAACTTCTCTGTGAGCCAATTCTCACTGGATTAGATTGTCTGAATTTGTGAGGCTGTTACTGATACATTTAGCCCAACTTCCACTAGTAGTATTTACTAAATAATTTCTTGATAAATTTCTTGCCTCTCTCAAATGAGGAAAATAATCTAGTAAAAACATAGTAAACTCAAAAGCTATAAAATACACTGTGCTCAAAGCTCATAAATCACACAAAAAGACAGGGGAAAGTGCACGTGTTGGTTTCCATCCTCATTCCTTTTAGTTAATAGGCATACAGTCATTGAATTCAGCCTAGTAGGGGTTTTTTCACAGAACATGAATATACGCATATTTCCACATGCACGGTTACATATATGCATGCATATGTCTACATATGTGTGTGTTTATGTATATGGTTTACACATATATAAAATAGCAAGCAATCATGGTTATTCATAAACTCAAATTAAGGATATATCAGATCTGACAGTATCAAGATGCTCTGTCTTCAACTCAAGAATGACTTCAAGAATGATCAGCAGTTCACTAGAAAATTAAAAGCCAACTGTTATACTGCATCATGCTCTTTCTCCCTGACTTTACAAATCTTGCATTTTATACTGTGGGGTACCATAAATCCACCCAGGGTAGTGGTGCTAGCATGCTAATGGATTGTGGGAGATGCAGGGATATAATTCTGACATGCCACTGCCAAAGTCCAAGAATCACAAGGCTTTTATATAAAAGCTGAAAACTATTTTAAAATAGAAACAGTTACAATTATATTTTAGGAAAAGAATTATACAAACCCTGCTAATGCTTAGAAACTAGCTTAGAACTTGTTATATTTTCAAGGCTTTCTAGGAGGTGACAGGGACATTCAGCCAAGTGCCCAGATTTCAGGTGGGCACAAACAGAATCTGGGAAATGCTGTAAAAAAGAAAAGTTGATGTGCTCCTAGGTGCAGTGCCATTACATGACCAGGGCATTTAGGCTTCTGAGACTAACAGGAAAGGCACGGATTCAAATTTTAGATTAGCTATTCAGATCTATTTACATCTTCTTCTGCTTTCCTTTAAATCTAATCTCAAGTGCTTCTTGAGTGGAGCTAAAAGAAAACTAGCACCTTGAAGAACTAAATTTGCAGCTTAGGTTTTGTCCTAATAATCTATTCAAGCCTGAAGACTAAAAAAGACACAGCACTGCTAATTAACTGTGCTGAACTCTTGGCAGACTGAACTGGTGCAAAGCTGATAAGTGTCTCCAAGTAGTCAATTAATCAACTCTAAAGTTATTGCAGTTTTCTACTCTTATTGTTTTAATATAAAATCTAGATTCAAAGTCATTAAACATCACTAGCATTACAACTGAGGCTTAAATATACGGATCAAATGACTGTCAAGGAAATCACATTGATTACCTTACAGGGCAACACATGCAATATTAGGTAACATGCCACACTGACAGTATTTTGAAACCTCAAGATGCTATTTCATGAATAATGCATAAAATTGAATTTAGTTGAAGAAAGATGGAGTGACATTTCTGTATCATTTACAAAGGTTCAGTAATG
Organism: Nothocercus julius; assembly: GCA_013398735.1. Classification (NCBI taxonomy): domain Eukaryota; kingdom Metazoa; phylum Chordata; class Aves; order Tinamiformes; family Tinamidae; genus Nothocercus; species Nothocercus julius. The sequence goes on from VZSV01000048.1 coordinate 1,347,248, forward strand.
GAGTAGCTTGAACTACTTTTGTGCAGAGGTGAGTTATGTATAAAAAGCCTCAAAACCATTTAGCAATCTTTATGCAGAGTCCAAGTGGATATGGAAGATACTGTATTTCCGTGTGTGTTGCTTACATTAAACACATAAGCTTTCCTTAACCTTCCAGTCCCTTGAAGCATGAAAAATGCAAAATGAACAGCAACAGCCCAAGCTTATAAGAATAACTGCCTCTCATGCTCAAGTATGACACAGAAATATAAACATCAAAGTAAAATCTGAGACAGCATAATACCTTTGGATAGATCTGTCATAACACCAATTTTATTACCTTTACTAATGATATTGCATTGTGAATAGAAATGTTGCTTAGTTCTCAGTGTTGCCACACAGTGCCTGAAAATTAAGGAAAATTAGTTTCTTAGAATTGTTATAGTGTGAAACTTAGATTTCTTCACACAGCCCGTACTTTGCAGCTAACCTTGGAGTACTGTGGTATTGCATTACTGGCATCCTCTGCCTGCAGTTTTCTTTTAAGTCTTTACAACTTTGGCCTAGAATACA
>VZSV01000048.1:1348344-1361868 GCA_013398735.1 Nothocercus julius
GCATTTTTAGGTGCATTCTTCTAGCGCATTTTTAGGTGCATTCTTGTTCTTTCTCCCTGACAACTCTTCAAAATGTACCTGTTAGTTTTCATGTTCCTAGAAGGCAAAAGTATTCCGGTAGACATAAGAGTTTTCTCTCATTTGACAAACAGCTGCAATATGGTGGAATAAACCAGAACAAGCAGCATAAATCCTCCTCTGGCCTCGGATAAAAGTCTTCGATGTCACCCTTCAAAACACTTACGTTATTAATGTAATGGTCCACCTGCAGTGCCAGATGATCATAATCCTTTCTGACTTTAAAACCTTGAATACTATAGTAGATAGATCTTCGCTTTGTTTAGGTTATTTGGTAATGGATCTTTATTTTCCTTTGCAGGCTACATTTTAGGCATTTTCAGAGGCTCACGCTTCATTCAAAGTGGAATTATTACCATTTTTACAAATCCTTCTCAAGAAAAACAGACTCTTATACATGAAGACAGTTGAGTGATTCATCTCAGCTATATCCTTGCCTGATAAGTCATTTGTCTGACTTCTGATTAGAAATGCAAAGTGAACTTTGTTCATTGTCTAGAAATTGCGAGTGAAATTGCGAAATTGCGAAAAAATGTTCATTTCGTAACAGTCACGAAGTGAAGGCCTAGTGAAGTCTCCATTCAATAAGTGTTGAGCGAGGTTCACGAGGGCACCAAGTGCTTTATGCTCACACACATCTACTGAACTTTACACACAAGACCACTTGTCCTGACATCAAAGGAACTGGACACATGCACGAAGGCAAACACATAGGTAAAATCCTGAAGAACACCAGCTAAGAGTAGCTTATTTTGGATACCTGATGAATTGCATAAAATAACAGATTAATTACATATAATTACATAATAGACCATAAATCTTCAAAACATTCATTTGACTGCCATAAACTAAAGAAAAACACTGGAGAATACAAACGATTTTTCACAGATTTCAGGATTCTTGGATTTTGATTGAACAATTTACTCTCGCTAAAACTGTGGAAGAATATTGACTGTGGAGGAAGAGACATGAACTGAAAGACTGAATACTAGCAAATGTTCTGAGTTAATCTGTTTGATGAAACTAGACTATTTACTAAAACAGTCCATTTACACTTACATTAATATCCAGATTTAGCAGATTCAAACAGCATTAAAAATGTTAATGGGTGCTTTACCCATATTATTTGCACTCTTCCTACTGAGTAAGCAAAAAGAAAAAAGCTACAGCTGTGGAATAGCTGCTAGAGAATGATTGTTATCAGTAAAGACAGAGAAAAAAAACAGGCTATCAGAAATTGCTATACAACCAATATTCACCACAGAAGTGGTAAGATTTTTTAAACACTTCCTTTCCCTGCTGTTTTATTATTTAATCACATCTTGCTACAGAAAGCTAGGATAATCAGTTAAAGAATCCCAGACCAGAACATGGAGCAGGGATTTAGATAGAATATGGAGAGTGTGAACAAAATATCACAGGATATAATCCTCCCTTCCTTTCTAAGAGCTTAGATGAAATGGAATTCAACTGAAAGTTGTTTGAACACTAGCTAACATGCCGGCTAACACTAACTAAAAAGACAAGTCCTTCAATAATGGAATGAAATATGGGAATTCATTGTATGTTAAATTAAGTGCTATCTTCCAGGCCTCCTTCTTTTGGGCAATGCAGGGAGGACAACTAGACATACATCCCCAAGTGATGTGAAAACCTGTGAGGTCATTTGAATATTTCCTTGAATATAGATGAGCCATATGCATAAACATCTAGAAAGACCAAATGCAGTTGCTAAAGTGACAATTGTGCGGCACTGGAAAAGGGATTAAATGCTGCAGTACATTACACATAGCTGAAGAAATGAACAGATTGAGATACAGTACAATGAGCTTTTTTTTTTTAAAAAAACAGCAGAGAAAGCTTAGATAAGCAGGAGGATCATTCTTTTTAAAAATAGCAATTTAGATACTATAAAATGCACGTTCCTAAGGGAAAATTCTAGTAGCCTCAATGTATGTACATAGTTAAATGTAACTACACTTACAAACACAGACGCAAAATATAAACATATGTATAAGTTCTAAGATTTTTTTCCAACTGTTCTGATACCCTACTGATGCCATAACTTTGCATAAGTCAAACTGCCAAATAATTTTGCTTGAATGAATTTGATTCAAAATATAATCCAAAATTATTTCAGCTCACTTGCTTCACTTTCTTCTGAGATTTCTTTCAGATCTAAAATTTTAGCATTTACTGACTCAGAAGCACTCTCTCCTTTCCTAGGGGCAACAAGGTGCAGAACTCCTTAGCAATAGCAAGGAACAAGGCACTGTCTGAGGAAATGAGCAGAACCAGATCAGTAAAAGGGCATCTGTGATGGTGATTACATGCTGAGCAAGTCTGTTGGATAAAAGGAATAAGTATGTTCCTCAGCATTTAAAACAAAGTGAGCAGGTAATATATATGAAAACAGAAATCAGAAAATTATCTTGAAAGTGAAAAAAGTCCTCAAAATTACAATAAAATACAAAGCATTTGAGGTAATTTCATCAATAACTCAATTATATCATCTGATCAATACTACAAAGAATATCAACAGTCTAAGTAGCAGCATAAATATTATTCCAGTCCATTGCTATCATAGGTGGCCAGTTAAAGCCCAGATCGCACATATGAGCTGCTCTTCAAACCACTGCCAGCTTTAGTTTAGCAGTTGTCCTTCATATTTAAGTCAGTTCCAAATTTTTGAAACAACATTTAGATTCAGTGTCAATCCAGCGTTGGTTCACATACACAGGGAGTAAGTACTGAGAAAATAAAGGCCTGCTGAACTGCAAAAGCAGCTCCACCAAAGTTACCAGTTTAAAAAACACCGACAGAGAGAAAACCAACAGCCAAATGCAAAACAAAGCTGTTCTCATGTGTGACAAACCGGAAACTTTGTTTCCTTTCTCAGCACTGAAAGAATGAAGAGGAACACTCAGCTAGAAAGCGGTAGGACACTTGAAGATACAACACTCTACCACTACCTTCTCCTGCTCTCTGTGAAGAGCTCACGTCCACCCTCCACGACAGCTTTTCTCTTTGGGGACTTTATAGTTTGAGTGATAGTAACTCAGGGGCAAGATTTCACTTTGTAATTCATCCAATTATGTAATCAGAAGGCTCATTCATACCATGTGTCATGGCAAAGAAACTTCTCAAGTTTCATAATTCCCAGCATCATAAATTGAGCTAATTCTACAACTGGAGTGCTACAACACCTTCCTTCCTAGGGGTAGGATGGTAAATAGCAAGGAAGAGCTGCAGAGACTGACAGCTAATTTAACACAATGGATAATTATAATTATCCATTATGATCCAAGATCATAATTTTACCCAAGGATATTAAAAAACTAAATTACTGAAGGAACATATCCACCTCATGTTGATTACCTACAGCAGGAGGCACTTGGAGTCACCATAAATGAATCCCAATACACTGCACACATACAGTCAGCCCTTGCTTTTCAAGAATCAAGTACCTGAAGTAATAAGAAAAACAGTAACAGAGCATCTGATCAGAGCTTCATGGAAGAGGAAGGGTATGACAGTGGGTGGCTTCCTTGTCTAATTTCTGCTCTCATGCTTTTCTATGGGAAATCTGGTCCTAGCTGCCTTTGATGGTCTGGTCCATAGCCAGTGTCACAGTTCACTCATTTTCCTTCTAACATGGGATAGACAAGACATCTAAAATGTCCGTTGAAAGGAGAAGGGCTGCGGAGAGGGGATAGGTATTTATGCAAACACTTCCAAATTGGACTCACATATCCAGCTTAAGTCATACTACTGGACTTTGTTTGCATAAGCAAGGGACACAAAAAATACCAGATTCAGTATTTCTAGAAATCTAAACCCAAACTGAATAAAGAATTACTTCATATAAGGGGAGATTGTGTCTCATTTTCCTAATTATATATCATGGGGCTTTTGGCGGGGGGGCATAATATTTGTGTGATGGTTTAGTAAGATGCTGATTAATGTCTGAGAGAACAATAATCAAATTAACTGAGATAAGTTCACCAGCAGCAAAAACAATTAAAATTAAAATTGACTTCATGATATATTTAATTGAAAAAAGATAACATACAGTTATGAGATATTCCAACTGATATTGAGGCAATTTGTGGATGAGAAGCATACCTGTTGTAGCTTTGTCTACAGAATTACTTCTACTGATATAAGAACAAAATAACTTTAGTATAGGCTGTCTATAAAATGAAAACAGAATAAAAATGAGCCAGTGTTCTCCCGGGTAGCTATAAATTGGGGTTCTGTTCTATCTAACAAGACTTTTGTTGCCAAAGATACTCTATAGCAGCTTCTTTAACCAGTCAAGTTATTCAACAAACTCAGCTGAGCTACATAAGTATTTGGCTACAACTCACAGATGTCTTCTCCAGAGAGGCACTTGAAGGTGGAAACTTCATTAAAATCCTGCTTTTGTTGCCCAGTGAAGCACTAATTCTAATTCACCAAAGGCACAACTCATTTTCCATAGCTGTGGAAGATATTTATTTTTGAAGTTAATCCAACTGTGTGCTGAAGTAGCAATGGAAAAATCCCTTTCCCTTTAGGAAGAAGAACTTTACTTATACAGCATATGGGAATATGGCTTTGACAGTGAATATACAAAACAAGCATTTCTGCATTCTGACTTATTCAGCAGGACAGCAACGCTATGGAGCATCGATAGCTGTTATCCAAGGAGAATTTTAGGAAAGCACCTAATAGAATACAGTAATATATTATTTGAAAGATTAGCTTTTGAAAGATTTTATCGAGTCAGGATAAAAGTGTCACCTGCTGCAGCAGAAAGGATCACATCTCTGAATATGTATGTGAATTATGCTCTGAGGGTGAAAATCACTGAAGTGAGAGAACCAGTGCAAAACCTGTGCAATACCACTTAAATCTTACTTAAAAGCTAATTTCACCCTCAGTGACTGCATCCCTTCAAAAAAAGGATAATAGCGCATGTCATTCACCTATTCTCTCATTAAATGCACTTTCAAAGACCAAGTGTATGGCATGCTATGCTTGACTGTATGTATGTCTAACTTTTATGACCCAAATGAAACCTAGACACCATTTCTCAGAGTACAAGACATCTTCATGTCATGCTGGTGTCTTTTTTCAAGTTTTTCTTTAGCAGACATTTGATGTTTCTTTCATGCAAAGAGAAAAGATGCATCAGGAAATAGTTATTTGATAAAGAATTTACATGACTGGCAGCATAACTAAATTTAAAAAATCCACTAATCCTGTAAAGCTCTATCATTATCTGCATTAAAAGTTGTTTAAGAGTTTTAAGATATCATAACACAAAACCTGAAAACATTTGTTTCCCTACTTTCTGAAAGGAATAAATGCCAAGTGTGTGGTTTGTGTATTGGCTTCCTTAGACTCTTGGCCAAATACTTATTTCATAGCATATTCATTTTAAAATAAATCTATATGAGGATTCTTTCCCATGTGGATATATAAGAACAATATTATGTTGTGGAGCTTTCTGAAAAAACAGAAGTCAAGATTTGAAGACCTGTCCAGATAAAAACTGTATATACATTCAAACCATCTTATTGACTTATTGTGTTTAATCATCTTTAGGAGGACCATATATTTACTCAAATGCTGAAATTAACTCCCTTCTGCCTTAACTTCTGAGAGCTATTAGAATACAAAAGGTTAAATTAATAATCCTTTCCTCAGCATCTTTATTCAATATACTTTTTTGTTACCATAGGCAAAATTTTCTATGAAGACAGTTAATAAAAAAGAAGTTTCAGTGATTAAGACAATTTTAAAATTGTTTCTAAAACTAGTCTTTTACCAACTGAGTTTCGACTGAGAAAAAGATGATGGTTATACAAGAATTTAGACAACTACTACTTATCTAGAAAGTACACCTACCTATCCATACTATAACAGTTGCATTGCCCACATGCCATTATTGTCTTCTAGCTTCCAGGAACACAAACATAGTTGTCATCAGTTATGGCATGGGCATAATACTACCTTTTACTGCTAACAGCTTTAGACTCTCAGAATCCTGTGTTTGAAGAAAATCCATTCTCCTACCATCCAAAACAAAACTACACATAAGCTTTGAATCACTGGGAGGGCTATCTCAATTTTGTGTGAATAATGCAGCCATACCTGGAAGCTGTCCACATAATTTCAAGCTTTTAAAGCTTATGAAATGTACCATACCAATCTGTCACAATTTCATTTAAAGTTAATAAAATACATTGCTGAAGTTTTCCTTTTGCTGTCTTGGCAAATCCTTTAAATTACACTCCATTGCAATCAAGCATTTCAAATGACATCATAGAAACTTCCTGTATTCATAAATTTTACTGAGTACCAACCAGTGCTGCAGGAAAAATCCTTCAATGCTGTTTGAAAAAGAAATACTCCAATGAGTATTGATGCAGCTTTGGCATAAAATATATGCTAAAATATAAGAGCATGAAGATGATACTTAATCTTAAAACAGCTATCTAGTTTTGCATGTGCAAGCTCTATTGTCAGCATATCATATACACTAACGTGCAGCAGACTTTCTCCCTGTTAAAAACACATTATACATTATATATAGTATATTTGGTTACCAATTATCAAATTTTAATCTACTGAAATCTGCAGGGACAAAAAGAACACATCCAATATTAAGCAAATTTTGGAGAATCAAGCTTACTGCAGAAAAGGTACAAACTTTTAATTAATTATAAGAGCAATAATCTCAGACTAAAACTACTCAGACATCTTGTAATCTCTAGTCCCTAATTCAAATGCCTAATAAAGATGTTGGAGTTATTCAAATGAGAGTCAAGGAAATTCAACAACCTCAGCTTATAACAAATGCAAAGATGAGTTCACTCAAAAATGCCAAATATCTAAGATATTATGATGAAATTCATAAGAATTAGCAATTTGTAAGGAAAGAATCTTTCTCCAATAAGAAATTTATACAAGCTAGGAAAGAGAAGGTTTCATTTTCAGGACTTGACCTGATGTTCCTCCAAGAGAACCTCTAATGGACTGAGGTGAACATTTATACTGTGTGGTTTCTTTGGAGGTACCTGGTGATCAGCACTTCTCAGGACAGGTTCCTGCAAAGTGGGAGAGATCCTTCCAGATCTGGATTAACCCTTATATATAGACCTTGTTTCGAATCAAGACAAATTGAGATTCTGTTTCCAATCTCTGCTGGTGTTCTGCAAAAAAGCAAAGTTTGTCATCATGATAAATTTAGATGTTGGTAATTAAGAGCTCTCTGAAGTTGGAAATGAACTGTTGAAGTGCAACAGCATTCTGAACTCACTGCTTCTGTCTCAGCTTGTACATAACAGACTCAGGTGACTCATTTTAAACAGCATTAGCGGTAAAGCTGAACCTCAGCTAAGCAGGATATAGTTACTAGAATAACCCAGTGATCTCTTCAGTATCATTAATAATGCAGCAGTGAAAATAGAAAGGTCAGCTGCATTCAAATTATTTACTGAAATAAGCAGACAACAGTCTACATTATTAATTATAAAAGCTGTATATTTCAAAAAATGCTTTCATGAAGCTATTCATTGAATTTATTTTTTTAACCCCTTGAAAAAAGACATTTTGCAGCTAGCGCATTTTCTAATTACTAGTTTATATTTTTATTGCCCAGAAGAGAATTGTTTGGTTTGGAATTATACTTCTATTCTACTTACACTGAATCTTAATATATATAAACTAATACTTAGATGATATTTTATTTTGAAATAGAAAGAAAAAAGTGTTTTTCCATACTGACACTATAATAAAATTAACAAATAGCTTAATAGCAAGAGTATTTGCTGTGCTGAAGCTTTCTGGTGGCAGAGTTAAAACGTGCATTTAATCCAAGCCCATTTTATTTGTTTCTGGCTAACTCCTTTGAGAGTTAGGATTATTCCTTTGTCGCATTTACCACAGAAACTTCCATCAAAATGTTCTTTTCCATACATGACTACATCGGCATTTCCAAAAAAATCAAAATATTCCCTTTAAACAATTCAAAAAACATCATCAATGCTCATGTGAGGATGGAAACATGCACATTTTCAGAATGTCAGAATGATATTAAATGCTTGGCCTGGGTTTCACTTATTTGGCAGTGATGGGACAACATGCAGAATCAACCTACCATAAAAAGAAAGGTTTCTATTTGCTTGTTCAGCTGTACTGGAAGTTATGTAAACATGACAGTTTTTCTATTAAAATTCCTTGAACTGAAAAATAGATTAGTCTCATTCAGGAAAAAAAGAAAAAACAAAAAAGGGAACAACAATAAAGAATCATCCCAACTTCTAACACAAAACAGGAGCAAGACTTCTGCCTGAGCTGACGGTGTGCCAGCTGAGGGGAGCAGATAGTCACTGAGGCGATGGGGGTCAGTCACAAAGACATGAAATGCTGAGTTATGAAGTCGACCTTTCCAGCATTTTGTGGGGAAACAGAGCTCCTACGTATAATTCTACTCCAGGTATAATTTCCTTAGGATATTTTAGCCATCTATTCCATGTAATAGAGTGCAGTATCTGCTAATTTTGAATTTAAACAGTTGGCTGCTAGCACATAGCCCTGGGCTGGTGAGCTTAAGGCTAGCCCTGAAAAATTAAAGCTTTTCTAAAGCGCTTCTGAAAAAAATATATATATATATATATGCACAGGTTAAACTCCAAGCACGCATACCATCCCTTTTGCTTCAATGACAGTGCTCACTTGAATTTTCACAAGGAACAGTTAAGTTTATGAAGATTGCACTTGCACTTTCCATAACTATACTTGCCATCTCCCTGCTGCAAGTAAGGTATAAGCATACCACAAAACCCTTTTAAGCATAGGCAGCCCTATCATTACATCTACCTTCTACCCTAAGTAAATCTGCCTACAGAGGTCCAATAGCAGATCAGCTTTGCTGAAATTTTGCTACCTTCCTTTAGAAAATTCCCTTGCTCTGCTTCAAGACATGTCCAAGGAGTCCAAGAGCTCATCAAGGAGACTTACTTGATTTAATCCTAAATGGAAAAAGTTTTGGGGTTATTATTAAATGGTTTCTCAAATTCCAAAGCACGGCCAAAAGATATGTCTCAGAACAATGCTTTTGAACATTCTTTCTGTGCTCTTTTTCCTGATCCAGATATTGCAGACTTCCCCCATAAATTTTCAGAGAATCTCTGAGCCAGCCATGGCATTTCTCTGAATTCTGAATTCTTCATCTGACTTCTGAATACAATCTGACTTTTTCAATTTATGTTGTTATGCAAGTTCAAATAGCTTCCCCAAAATTTGAGGGGTATTAAGGGCATCTTTGTACTCTCATTGTATCTACATATTTTTATATCTTTAGGTGAAATGTGAAGTTACTTTTCCTGGGGCACCACATCTTGCTGGCATAAATTCTAAATCAGGTGAGAAAACCAATCTATTTGGTTATCATTCCAGCTGAATCAATGTCAAGACTCCCACTGATATCTTTTAGCTAGTATATACCTTTTTTGTTTCATTCATTATGTTTGAGTGGTGAAATCTGGGTGTAATAAGAATGCACACTACAATATTAAACACTAGAAATTATGAGCAGCTGTGTTCATTATGGTAATATTAGTAAGGCAGACAAACTAGGTGCAACTGGACACAACAATCTCTGCAGCAGGATCAAATTGCCAGGAAAGTTACCTGGGTTTAACACTAGAACTGTTTCCAAATACAAGATACACCAAGACAAGGCAACTTTTTCTGCAGTTAGCTGTGATTGTTAGCACAGCATACAGGGTTATGGTTATTAGTTTATGAACTAATATGAGTTTACAAACTCATGAAGAGATGTAAACCATAAGATTTCAGTAGTTTTCTCCAGAATAGCCCCTTAGAGTATTTCATAAGGCAGCTATCATAGTTGATTATTATAACTGAGTCTATTCTATCAGGTTTTGCTATTCTCTGTTCAGTGCTAATTTCCCCTTCTTTAAAAAAACAAAAAAGAAATCACCTTAAATGTTTCCCTCCATCTATCCCATGGAATAACAAGTTGTGAAAAATTCTACCACTCCCAAGAAGCAAAAGCGACCATAAGGCTGAATTCCAGCTCTATCTTTTAATTTGGGAGTTTCCTGTACAATTTTATTCCCCCCCACCCTACCCATTCATCTGACTAAAAATTGCCCTTTCTGAATCACTTTTTAATAAAAAAGTCAGCCAGCACGATCATGTCACAATTAAAATGTTATGGCTGCTCTTGCTCACAGGGATCTGCAACACATCCTCAACCAAACTGTGGCTGCCCTAAGCACAGCGCAAGGTCACTGGGGCTTGCAATTTTCCTCACAATTATCTGCCAAGAAAACCCCAGTCTTTGTTTGTGCTGTCACCCATACTTACAGGCAGCCTACAATAAATGTTGACTTCTGCTAGCATAAACAGCAGCAGTGAGTGAGCTCTGCTATTAATATCTTTAGTTTTCCAGAAACAACAAAAGCAATCCCGTGTGATACATATGTTTAGAATTGTGTTTTCGTCTTTGATTCTAAACACCCACCAGTTTTGTTTGATCCTGACAGAGTTTTGTAAGTTAAAGAGGTGCATAAGTGCAACTGGGTGAACCAAACTAAGAAATACCTGCTCTTTTGCTGGTACTTCTGGACATGTCTGAGCACAGATTAGGAGTCATTAACATTGTTCTTTCCTAACATATTAACTGTAACTCTTAATCAGAACTGGGCACTAACCTTGGCTCATTGATGCTACAACTAATCCCACTTCTGAAACCTTAGTTTAGGACTGCTGACAGAGTTTTGACTAGATTTGCCTTAGACAAAAGGAACCATTCTACAGTACTCTCAGCATTACAAAGATCCATACTCCACAAATAGAGAGGAGACAAAATTCAAAGGAATCCTTATAGCTGCTGACATATTTTCACAGGAACATTGAGGCATAACCTGGGCAGTAAGTACAGACTTAATGAAGCCAGAGGACAAGAAAAATGTGATCAGCATTGGAATGACATGCCAGCCTTCCTCCAAAGCTCTGTGTTGCACTTAGGTGGAAAAGTAAAGTTTGCTACAGCACTTTTGGTGTCCCCACACCTAACTCAGTAACCCACATCCTTGGGAATGCAAATAGAGAGGAATTATAAAAGATTTTCATGAAAAAACAATCACAGAAGAACCTGCTGAGCAGAAATCAGTACCAAACTTCATAGCCACAGAAGTCAGGAAAGGATATTCTACAAGACAAATGACAAGTCTCAAAGGAAGCTTGATGCTTCTACAGGAGGAAACACAACTTTTAAGTCTTGCCTGCACTTTAACCTTCCCAAACTAAGTGAGAAGGCAAAGCTCAGAGACAATAATGAGGTCACATAGAGCCTTCTCCCTCACCTTTGGTGCAAGGATGAGCTCATTATGGACTAAGTGTGCACTGTATTTTCTCCAAGCACTGTCAGCAGCTCTTGAAAGAGAATAGGAAAATACAATTGCTCTAACAATTTTTTTTTGTCTATTATGTGTCTTTTTTCCATTCCTGCTTTGAGTTACTGGAATTGTGCAAAGATTCCTCTTTTTAGGAGGTATAGTCCAATGAATCTAATTTATAGAAAAAATCTGAACAGGAGAACAATTTAACAAAACAGTCCCTCCATTCAAGACCATATAACTTCTTTATTTTACCTGCCCTTCTTGATGCTTTTCTTTTGTCACTTGATCTCAAATCTCCCTTCCGTTCTATTTTTCACTGATTACTTCATCTTTCCATCTAATGTATTCCACTATGCTAATACTTGTACCCAATGCTCTATAACTTTTAGAAAAGATTTTTACTTACCAGTTTTATGTGCCATCACGAATATATTTTACTCCACGCTATTTATGGTGAGACAGTCCATTATATCCTTAGCACACATTTACAGCAAATACTTTAAACTGTTTCAGGCAGTGTTTTTTAAACATCTACTTTAACAAACTTCCTGGCCCGAGTCTTAAAATTCAGTAGCTGAACATTTCAAAATCAATGCATGATATAAGCTGCCTGCATGCTAAATGTTTATAAGAGACGCCTGGAGTATGGATGGCGTCCAAAGCAGTACTTGAAAATCTAAGACATCACCAGAATATCCATGCAGAATACCAAAAACCCAACCATGAAAAAAATCACTAATGATTGGAGAATATTTGCTTGTGCTTGATTTTACTACAAACTTAGTGATAATTATAGCTGACAGTTTATTCTCTCTCACCCTCTAATCACTGAATTTATTACTAACAATGAAGATTTAGTAGGGTTGCTCAGAAGAAAACAGAGGAAGACAGAAGGATTTCCATGTAGCAGTCAATATAAATGAGGAAGAGCCATTTAATTCAAGCTTCATTTCTTGGCCAAAAACTCAATCAAAATATTTCAATGATTTTGAAAAGCTATTGCAACACCTCTCAGAGGTTTCTGTGCCTTTGACCACACTTTCCATAATACACAAACTTTTCTTGAGGTGAAAAGAGATAAAATTTCTGCAGCTGAGATTTTTCATAAAAAAAATTCTGGCCAAAGAACTCACAAAAGGAGTACAGATCACTTGTGAATTATAGCATCTACCAAGAAATAGAATGACTTTTCAGTCCTGTTTTTCAATGAAAAAGAAAATTTTCCACAGAAAACAGACAATTCTTATAAAGTTTTCCAACTAGCCACAGATATATAACCTGCTTTATTCACAATATTTTCTGTATATGAACTGTTTTAACACCCTTGATTTATTTTGGCCTGCAATTTTCACATTGCTACCATCCCTTCTCATCAAATCTCTTCTTAAGTAGTAGGAAGTACAGTGGATTACTTTGTAATCTACTGGCCCTCAAACTCAGAAAAAAATGTCAAACAACTAAAGTACCATTTCAAAAAAGAGTTCAAATCTTTGCTGAATTTACATTTTTCTTACACTTGGTGAAGGATGTGATAAAATCCAAAATATATTGAAAGTTAGAGGAAGATGCTCACATTCTCCATTTAATACATTCCTAATACATCAGATATCAGTAGCATGAAGAATCAATCTGCAAAAAGTTGATGAACACTTTTATGCCCTTCCAATCACCTGCAAAACAACTGCCACAGAAGAGTTATAAGATTATTATTATTGATCTTGCCTGAGATATTCTTGTAAAGACTTACTTGCCATTCTCTCAACAGATTTTGAGCACAAAGCTTATTCCCTGTGAATACTTTTCCTCACATGTTAAAGTACCAATTATCCGTACAATTTTCTTTTAATCAGAACAGCTTTTATTCCCCCATGACATATCATACTAACGTATTCCCAAATTACAAAGATATTCAAGGAGCAATAGTTCACCCTTACTGTAGGAAGCAGCTTTTCCAGTTTATAAAATTATACCAGGGAATCAATCTTCAGACAACTGGCATGCTCACTGTCACACAACCTTCATC
>VZSV01000048.1:1361883-1413575 GCA_013398735.1 Nothocercus julius
CACTGGATTTCAACTTAGCATAAAAAAGATTTTTTTTTTTTAAATGAAACTTTGCTACACAAAATACACTAGCTCCATCCAGCAAGCTTCTTTTAAGCTAACACATGGGCTTTATGCACATTGGGAAAGAGAAAAAAAACACTATTTGGAAGAATCTATTTCAAGGAAAGGCAAAGGATTTCCCCTCCCAAGAAAACAGAGAAGTGTTTCCACTCTAAGCTAGTCCAGAGCTTAAGTCATTTATATGTTTCATTTTCAGAATGTTACCACCAGTATTGTATATGTTATCTGTTCTAAAACACTGATTGAATAGTTCTGAGCAAAGCTAATATAATAAGACTCATTAAAATCCTTATATCTCATCACTTAAGGGAATGGTCATTAAAATAGAGGCCACTAAGTATATCATTTCACTGATGTATTAGGATAATAAGCAGCTGTGTTATAACCCCCTTTTTGCTTTACAAAACATTCACTTTGGCATACCTGTCTAATCATATAAATGCCTCAACTTGTCTCAACATTTTTGAATTCTGATCATCTATACTCTGGGAGAGCCCCCCGCAGAAGCAGCCAGAGGACGGATCTCAGCACGGTGACTCATAGGGCCACACGGCTGTCACAGCACCTTGCCGCGTGGCAACAAGAATGAGGCAACCGCCAGGACAAACTGGTGCTGGTTTCAGGGCCAGGGCTTTACCCCAGGGGGAAGCATGTTCCTTGCGCATGCTTATAACCTCGCACCCCTGAAAGCGACCAACAACAAAACTGAAGTTGGGGCTCAAATCTCTTGTCTAGCTAACGGCAGTGCCATTCCCTTGTGCTGTGACAACCAAAGAGACTCAAAGTGATACATCTAGGTAGTGCATCTTTTCCTCCCAGCTCTTCTACGCCTCAGATTGCTGTTGCATCCCATACTGAGCATTCAACCTAGAAGAATTTCTTCTCCACTTGTGTCCCCATGAGCACGGAAGGTTTTTTTTTTTTTTTTAATCCGTCAGCCATCTCCATTGGAGGAAAGATAGTGAGAAACTGTTGTCCATAAAGAACAAACATCAGGCAATTACAGAAGCATGCTGCTACATGAGCAATAGTAGAAGAGTAGCAATACTTCAGAAGGAGCCATACTACCTCTCTAAGAATTTCTGTTATTTTTGGTATAATAGGTATATTACATTGTAAATGTTAAAAGCAGCCATGAAAAGATTAAATTTAATCATTAACATTAAAGTGAACTTAAAGAACACAAGATGTCTTGCAAGATGGTAAAATAAACTTCTGAGGGAACATTGTTAGCTCATTACTTTTCCCACTTGCCACTTCCTAAAATGTTTAGATTTAAGAGGTTTGGTTTTTTTTTTCCCCCCCCACTCTGAGAAATTATCTAATTTCTTAATCATGCATCTTAACTTCTTAAATAGATCTACCGGGGCTCCTTTTCTTAAATTGCATTCGTTTACAAAGCAAAAAGTTACTTTTTCTGTCCCGTCTCTACACGTACTCCAACACTACACAGAGAAAGCATGGTTCTTTCAACATTGCATCTTAATAAATAGACTAAACGAACTGTGAATATCAGCATTTAGCCAATAAAAAGAGATCTTTATTTAAAATGTATCAGATTTGCTTCATCTAAAGGACTAACTGAAAAGGCTATTCAGGTCAGCTGTGATATTAGAAGACAACTGAATCACATTCAGTGCTATTTAAAGGATGAGACCAGGCCAAAAGAAAAATTAAACCATGGCCATTAAAATTTAATTTGACTTACTGAGGCCATTAACATTTTGCTTTTATGCAGTGGCAAGCATTCTAAAAATATTTTCATATAATTCAGACACCCTAAATTGTCAAGTGGCTCACCCTTACATGGCAAAAATGATCAAAAGTGACCTTAAAGGGCAAATTAAAAAAAAGTAAAAACAGAATAAATTCTGCTCTTTTTAGTAGCTTAGTATATGCAAGCATACTGTTACCAAACACATACACTTGCACATATACATACACTAATTACCTGCTTACAGTCAAGCTCTCTTATTCTGAGACACTTTTTACTCCTGCCTCTTACCACAGCTATCAGCAGAATTCTCTAACAGGCACTTCTGCCTCTGATAATGGCCAGCTTGATCTGTGTAGTTAACTTAAAAACCTAAGCTCAAATTGAATTTTTCTTTCATACACAATTTTAAAATAACTTCTTATATGAAAAAGCAACCTACCTGCTATTTGTGATCAAAAGCAGTTGGAGTCCTCAAAAATAGAGTGCTGTGAATTTTAGTCCTGTTATTACACAAAAACTCATGACATCCTCACTATAAACTCTAGAACTTAATATTAACTGCACACTCTGCTTTTCATTTTTAACATTGAATGTCAGCTTTGGATATCAAGTGACAGCATGCTACTTTTAT
Organism: Nothocercus julius; assembly: GCA_013398735.1. NCBI lineage: Eukaryota > Metazoa > Chordata > Aves > Tinamiformes > Tinamidae > Nothocercus > Nothocercus julius. The sequence goes on from VZSV01000048.1 coordinate 1,364,295, forward strand.
GCGAACTCTAAAGTAGTAAACTATTTTAAAGACAATACCTACTTTTACTCCTTAGTGTGATACACTGCTTTGCCTCTACAGGTTCACCTCCCTGATTTGAAAATATTACTGCCAGTATTACTCATACTTTATGTATAACAGAAAACACTGTAAATATACAGAGCATTATCAGAGGAGAAATTTGAAAGATTTTAGCCAATTGGAAGTTGCCTATAAAACACCATCTAGAATTAGACTGGGAATAAATCTGTTCACGTATCAGTAAGATCTAAGATTTCAGATCCACTGCCTGACAAGGAAATGTATTTTTTCCCCACTTTGGCTTATATTATTATTTTTTCAATTACACATTATATATTTAAATGCCAGTATGATAGTACAGAAGACTATTGCAATGATCCTGAAATACTCTGCAGTCCCATATGTTGCTGTGCAACTAGTGCTTTTATCACTCCATCTGATTTACTCAGATTCAACAGGGGTGGCAGCATCAAACAGAAAACAACAAATATTGTTAAGATGATCATGAAAGCTCTTTCAGGGAGTTTCTGGCTCTGCATATATAGCATAAAACTTCTGACATTACAGAAACCAGAGACATTACCATATCCGCGCTGCACCTAACACTTGAAATACTTGAAATAGCTTTAGAAAAATTTATATTTAAATCTCATCCTCCTTATGAGCTGATAAACCTGTGAAATTGGTAAAGGTTTGGAGATTTTGATTCCTTTCATATCAAGGACATACCGAGTAAACATAAAAATCCTGGAACAAGTTTCTGAAAGGCTCTGAGGGAAATATGCTGAGGTCTCAAGTGTCTCACGGATTCATATGCAATTGATTTAGTCTATGACCTCCAAATACCTTTTCCATCAGCTTCTATCTCATGGTTCATCATGGCTAATAGGAGAGGAAATGAGTGGGAAAAATAATCAAAATACTAATGACCAAAGGAAGTATCTAAATTAGTCCAATAGATTATCCTCTAAATTGACTTAGCTAGTCATTAAGTTGGATGAAAACTATTTTCTCCTTCCTTAAGATGTTTTGTAATGGTTATAGAAAATGAGGCAGAAACCAGTGATGACTTCTGGTCTAGCTCAGCTGTACTACCGCTAAGCTCCTGCCACAAGATCTTTTTATTCTGAATATCCCAGTGGCACAATATCAAACACTTGTAGTCTTAGGGAGCAATGTGAGGCAAAGAGGTTTTACCACTTCACAACGAACTCATTCAGAAGGCTCCGGGTTGGAAGCATCAGAATGCATTGGACAATATCAGTTATGAGGCAAACCTAAACTCATCAACCAAATCCAACTTTTCTCTTCACTGTGTGGCCAACAGAACCGCCAGATTCTTCTGGGATCTGCTTAGAGCTTGCAAACTACTGTACTAGCTCAAATGTTCAGAGTGCAGCTTGCCTCACAGCTCCCTTATAGCAGTTCTCTCCTTGAAAACATCATGTTACTTTTACTTCCAGGAACAGCAGTGGAAAAAAGCTAGTGGAAACTACTTGGGACATATGTATCTGGGCACTGGTTACATATTCTGTTATTGCAGTTAATATTTTGGAGTAGAAAGGTAAAGAAATAACTATGCCTAAGGACCAATGTAAATTCCAAAACTTTCTTAATGCCAAAGTGCGACTTTCTTAATGCCAAAGTGTGAAGATAAGGAACTTCTGATAGTGAGCTTGTCTAAAAACTGAATAAGAATAAGCATTGCTCAAATACTGGTTTGAAGTCTGGTACTGTTTGAACCCTAGATCTGAGCAGAAAGAAAATAATTTGTGTAGTAAGATTTAACAGAGATTTGGAAGCATGTCAAGGGTTCTAGCCTCACTGTGACACCTCTATCTCCTGGTAACAAATACTTTCTTAGGAGTAACTCAATATGACAAGGTCAAATGAAGCTTTTTATCAGGACTTACCAAGAAATTCACTTAGAGGTCACATGACTAGATTTGATAAACAGACAATGAAGTCCTGAGTATATTTTAAGAGCTTGGGAACTGTGGCATCTTTCATATGGTGTCTCATATTCTTCCATTTACAAAACTATGTCAAAAACATGTGATAACTGCAATTCCAGAAGCCTTACAGACATCCCATTTCAGAAACTAGAGTCCCACAGTAACATCAGTTATTCCTCACTATGCGAGCCTGGAAGTTTGCCTTTGACCCAGCTATTAGATTTTACTTTACTTTCTGGGAAGAAAACATAGAACACCTAAGCTGTTCTCCTGATACACACAGCAACACCAGCGTCCTGTGCCATACCATTTCTTTAGCTCATAGGAAACTTCATTGCACAGAGGAAGGAAAGCTTTGCACTGCACAGTGCAGAAGCCCATTCCCCAGCAGTGATGTCTGATGAACACCTGGGACCCTTTCCTTTTCTCTCTTCATTGCTCTTCTACATACAAGTCTCATCTTCAAATGATACAGAGCCTCAAATCCTGATTTTCATATGTTGACATAAAAATTCAGTAACAAGAGAACCTAAAACATAACTTCCCTGAAGACCAATCCAGGCCCTCCCACCAGACAAATAATAAATAAGCACCAGTTATTCTGATTGATACATTGCCAGTGGCACTTGGACATCTTGGTAGGGACTGCAATATAAAAAATTAGTGTACTTATCTACAGGCAAGCATCAGGAGAAGCTAAGAGAAACTTATATGAGCAAAATATGTTTAAGAAATTCAGAACTGAATAATAATGATAGGATGTTTGGGATCAAAAATAAGTCAATATAGCATCATTGGGCAGTAGGTGCTCATGTCACAGCATTACTTTGAAATATCAGTATTAAAAAAGTCCAGAAATATTTCTGGAGTAATGTGCAATGATTTTTACACAATGACAGTCACTTAATACCACAATGAAACAAAATAAATTAAAATATTGTGATATCAGTGCACACCTTTTACAGAGGTTGGCTGAGGCTAACAGGGACATCTGCTGGCTAAAACAGCAAATCTTCCTGATAGTTCCATGCATGACACAAATGCATAAATCTTCTACTGTCTTCCAGATGTGGAATAATTTGTTGTATGCTGTGGAGCTTTAGCAAAGCTGTAGAGTTGGACTGAAATTAAGAAAAATTTAGACAGATTTCATTCTCTAGTCTAATTAAGAGTGAGCAGGTAGTGTTAGACAATGGAGTCCACAAAGTTCTTCTAGTAGCATAGATGTTCTTAACGGTTACTGGAAATAAAGGATTTAGAGACTAATAGTGTTCAGATGTCACCCATTAAGAATGGCTATAACTGAATTACTTAACACAAAAAGCACTTAACTCAGATTGTTAAAAATAAAAAGAATCAAGTCAAGTTCAGAATTTGACTTTAAAGGAGAATAAGAAATCTTGAAATAGTGCTTGCTTCTAGTGTTTTTCACAGGTTCCTCTTTTGTTAAAAGAGAGAAAAAGCCCTGACTATGAAGTCAGTGTAGTCTGTGCTGATAGAAGTTTTATGAACAAAATACGTTCAATAGCTATTTCATTTTCTTCAGAACACTCTTCAGTTGCATGTCTACAAAACACATATAAACATTCTGTCACTGTAGATTGATCCACAACTATCTCAGCATGGAATACATGAAAACTCAAACTTAACTTTTAGGTCATAGGGAATTCACATGGACAAAGCATACAAAGTCATATTACAGCTACTGTCAATGAGACATAATTTTATATAACAGATCTTATTTCTTCAAATTTTCCAGAAAAATAGGGTGTGTGTGTGTGTGTGTGTGTGTGTGTGTGTGTGTGTGTGTGTTAGGATATAAACCACTAGCCTGGAGACCACAGCCACAAGCTACATTTGATACACTTTTTTATATAAAAATATCTGGGAATTTTCTCTAAGCATTTTTACTCTTAGCAAGCCTTCAATCCAGATCACCTCTGGTAGTAAAATTAAATGTCAGCAGCTAAATCAAGTTAGTAAAATGTGGTGATAAGTATTCTGCCTTGACAACCTTTGCTTGAAGTCACTGTGGAGACACATCCTGACATGGACCTAAGGGAAAAGCTATGGGAGTTTTCACTTCCAGGAAAGCTAGTATGAAGTTCTCTGTGTGCTTCTCATTACTAGAATACTGTATACTGTAATAAAGGTAAAATTACTAATAATAGCATTAACTGCTATCAGCATTAGCATTACTGCTAATGGAAGTAATATTTTATGCAAAACAGTAATATATACAAGATAATGTTAATGCCACTGAAAAACTCTTAATTCTCTTCATAGGATGAGATTTTTAGTAACTAGGAGATCAGGCCCTCGATTTAGCTCTCATTTGAAAGTCATGAAGCTACACTCCCTCTCTGGAGTTACTTGACACAAGTACTGTACTAACCAGAAGTCTGCTGTTTAAAAAAAAGCACACACACACTTTTCTCCCCATCCAAGGACCTATATTAACTCTATGTTGAAAGGGAAGCTTCACTCTCAACAGCTTTTGCAATCTATACTAAGAGATCCTATTCTTTACCCCTCAGGATTTGTCCCATTAATTTACAGAGAAAATAGTCTTAAATCTCTGCAACATGATATAAGAGATGTTGACCAGTGAAAACAGTGCTGTCACAGTTCTTGAATCAGACAGACCACATAATGGATTCAAGTCTGATAGGTTAAGTATCCTATGGACAACGTTATGTGCATCATCAACACCTTCTGGGCCTCCTTCTCCACATTGGAGCTGTTAGGCCTCACTAGAGGCAGTAAAATGGACAATGGAAGTAGGAGAGTGATTTTGTAAATGCCGTTTTTCTACTTCTGCATTTCCTTTCATTTCAGCATTGCAATTTCAGGTTAATTAAGGTTACAAGGTTAATTAAGGCTCATGAAAACTGGGAGCTGTAGAGGGTTGCCATCACAACCCTCTTTCAGGTAAAAGTTATGTTCCTATATGGATTCAAACAGCTGAAGAGAGAGTAGCCTTCAACCAAACATATTCAGATTATTGGAAGTGGTGCTGCTAATAAAGATGTTTCACATAAGACTTTGTTTTGTGAAGAGTAGCAGAAGAATGAAAGAAGTGGAAAGAAAAGGCACCAAGGAAGTTGCAGATACTACAGTCCTGTAACATGACCCCTGAAGAGAGGCAAAAAGGAGAATTTGGGGGCTGAGCTGTGACTAAGAGGTATTAGAGCAGAAAAAAGAAATTAGCCATAACCAGAGTGACAGGTCTTGGTACATTCTCAGCAGGCATCACAGAAACATGTTTTTCATTTTTCATGCCTTACTGGAACAACCTGAAAGTTCTGCAGTTTGGGTAGAACACATAGATCCAAAGCAGTAATGTGACTTTTCCTTTGTCTTAGGTCTTTTTTCCCCTACAGCTATCATTTTGAATTAAAACACACAAGTAATAACCTCCAATATTACATACTCCATAAAACTCCCCCAAAAAACAACAACAGTGGTTTAATCCTGCAAGCATGCTTCTTGAAAGTAAAAGCAAGCCAGGCCTAACACAGCCTGCAGGCACATCCATCACCCAAAGCAAATTGAGACTCTCGATTTCCATCTCTGTCGCCAAACCTGGAGCAAAACAATCAGTGCTTCTTTTTCCAAAGTTATAAACCAAATATGAGAAACAAGGCACTAGGTCCTGGGGAGTGATAATATTATTCAGAATAATCATGAATTTATTTAGGGATACTAGCCATGTTGTTTGATTAATAAAATTTGCCTACTTATATATTCACACTAGAGAATGAAAGAAACAAGCAGTGATTTTCTAAACTGTGAGTTAGTGAGATAACACATAGATCATACTTTAGTCTCATTTGAGTAATGCTACCATATGATACAGGTAAAAACAGATATAATCATACATCCCCTATTATAAATCAGTAATTAATATATACGTGCTTAATATTAAGTTACTTTGATCCACTTACAAATAAAATTTTCTACAAATCCCCCACACTGCAGCATTTCTTTTTCATGGGCTGGTAAAATTTTGCCTGAGATTGAGTATGTTGAATGTACTGAGCATATTTTGAGATTTAATACTCTCTGTATATTTTAGATGTATGTAATTAATATACAGGATAACTCACCAAAGCCATAATTACTTAAGTTCTTTCACTTCTTGTTTGCCATGTGCAAACACAAAGCCTTATTCTTAGTATAAAAAGAATGGCTAGCTATCTCATCTCCCTGAAATAAGCTAGCAGCAGGTTTACCTGTGAACCTCTGACACTCACACATTGCATCTGACTACACTACCAAAAAGACTCAGGCACACACTGTATCAAAAGCAGCTGGGAGTTCTGAGTGGGATGACAGTTAAGTTCCTGCAACCATCTGACCTCCCCAGGCACATGTTCATCAGTTATAACCAAGCTACTAAAACCACAAGGTCCCTGGCTGGTTTGGATCGAGAGGGGCAACATGACAACACATGAGCTTCCTGAATATAAATTCCCTTCTTGTTCCTATGTTAGGGGCTCAGAGCTCATTTCAGCCTTATGATTCTCATTGATCTCACATAGTTGTAAAAAATGTGGGCAGTGGCTGCAAATATCTTTGCAGTAATTATAGAACACAGAAAGAATAATTGCAAAGAAATACCAGGTGGCACAGAAGGGATGAAATGCATTCATCACAAATGCTGCGCAATTACAGTTGCAATTACAAAGCATACAAGGTCCTAATTTTAGTACTGATGTCATGGGAGTGAGTCTATGAAATCCTGTCCAAGTACACCATATTAAGTCACACAATTGAGATGCTAATTATTAAATGTTTTATTCTTCCCTTTCCCTCCCATATTGAGTTACATAAGAAAGATTGACAGAACTGCATTTGAGGCCTAAGAGAATATTTTAACTATTCTTGAAAGATTCTTTTTAGTGCAAAATGCAAAGTTTCACAAAGAAAAAAACATTTAGCAGCAGAACTGAGTTAACTAAGATGCTAGCCTGTTGTTTTATTGAGCATGATTGAGCGCATAAGCAGTGACTTAACAGTGTACTGAATACATAGCAGGGAGCCTGGTACCCCCTAGAAAACTCTTCTCAGTCTTAATACTTCGCTTTGTGGCCGCAGGAAAATGCTCAAATACTAGAAGAATTAATCATGCAGGTCTTGAGCTACATTTTTGGTTTCAGGTTTACAGAAGAAACTGAAAGCTTTAGAAAAACTAACCAAACAGAAAAGCAATCTGGAATGTCACAGAAGTATCACATGGCCCTAGGATTGCTCTCCCATTTCAAGAAATTATTAAAAATCAACTTTTATATTTTTCCACTTAGCTTTAGATTTCTGAGACACACAAATCATTGGGGTTGCATGAATGAAAGTGTCAAGTGTGTTCATGAGTTTTCACTTACCTTCTGAAACCACCAGTCACAGTAACTAAAGCATCTGGTAGAAACATATGCACAGTCTTCTTGACAATCAAGCCCACTGCATCTACTTCTGCCTCAGATACACAGCTAACAAGGTCTTCATAGTAGAGAAGCCCTAAGCATCAAAGGTAAAACAGTGACCAATATGAAATTATGAAAAACTACATTACAATATGTAAGCCAGGTATGAAATAAGAAGCCACACGACTCTGTATACAGAGAACCACAGTGCTCCCTTATGACTTACATTTCACTTATATTGTCCAATGGAGCAGAAACCTCCACAGAGGAGATCCTACCAATTTCCCTCAAAAAACACCAGTAGTGCTGCCTATTGTCCCAATCAGTCCTACTTCTCCCTTTCTGACTGAAGCAAACAGTCAGAAACAGTCATCTTACTATAGACCTATCTCTAACTCACATGAACCAATTGGAAGAATGACCTAGATCTACTCTGGGTCCCACCAAGATCCAACTCTTCAGAAAGGCCCGTTCAAACTGATCCATATGTCAAGGTTTTTCATCTGGGAAAGTGCTGCACACTTCCTTTCAGAGCAGCTATCATTTCTCAGTGTCAGGGTATCAGTCAAAGTAATACCTGTTTCTACTTTTTGAGAACTTGACTATGTATTTATAAATCTTCCTATCAGCTCTCACTAGTGGCCTTTCAGGGTATACAGCTTTGAAAGGTGCTTTCCCGGGAATGGCAGAATTGTATCCAAGTACAGGTCTCAGGAGATTACTGGGTATGCAAAGTATCCCCATTATCTTTTAGTAATAAAGAGCCCAGTCTTGCAACTTGCTTCAACCCATTTGAATATGATTCTAAGGAAAAGGATTCTAAGATGGTGCCAAATACATAAATGCAAAAATAAAGTCATGTGATTCTAATACCACACTATAGCATCTCTTCTTTTGATGTGGAGGATTTCTTTGTTTAAATGGGTTCTTTTGTTTAAAAAGTAGCACAGAAAAGTGAAGGAACATTATTCATTTGATGATGTTTAATACTCATTGCCAAGGACAATGAATTAAGATTTGCCAAGATTATGGTGTTATTCTGTAAATGTCCATAATTTACTTTAGAACTTGATTCATTTCTAGAGGACTGTCTTGAAGCAAGCAAATCTCCTCTGAAAAATAGTCCTAGCTTTGGAGTTTTCCCACAACCTGTGTAATAATGCCCCATTAATATCTTTGTGTATAAGAGCAGATTTTTGGCATCTATATAAGTAACAAAAAATGCATATTTGTATTTTTGGAATTACATTTTTAAGTGAGCTTCCTTATATCCCAACTATTATTTTTAAATATAATATTCCAAAGATACCTTAACAATAAAATAGATGCATAAAAAAATTTGTCTCTATGCCAGCTTGGTTTTCAAGTTCTCAGAGCACAGTGATGCCAAATTTTTAATAAGACTTTTGTTGGAATCTTACCTACTCTCTGCATTTTTGATAACTTCAGGGTCTTCTCAGCTTTTACCTCTTCCAGAGTCCGTAAACCCATCCTGTACCATTTCTCAGATGTTTTCACTCCCACTCCAAAGACTGAAGTAAATTGCTAAGTTCAGGGAAAGAACATACATTTCAGTTTTTCTAAAAGAGTTACCAATAAGTAGTTAACAAATAGATTTAACAATGAAACTACTGGAAAGAATTCACTCTGCTGGAAATAAATAATAGTGTAATACCAACATAGAGACACAGCTTCCTCTCTGCACAGTGGCTACAAGCAAAGAGTGGTCTTCATACATGGGCAGTTGTCACTAAAGTGACATCTAAAAAAATAGTACAGTAGTATCCCAGACATCTTTGTATGACTTCGCTAAATCAAGGAATACTGTAAATAAGGAAAGTAGTTTTTGTTTTTAGTGAATAGTGATTAGGAGACAAATAATGCAGGTGGGTGACCTCAAACCAACAAAGACAAAGAAAGGTCTCAGTACAGTTATGTAATTTGACATAATGATTTTGTATTTTATATACTACCAGTATCTCGCATGATGTTCATGCCCTGCACTCCCAAGAGATGCAATCAGTGGCAACATGTGGCTCTTCATATTCTACATGAAGGGCAATGGGCCTCAATCACACATGGTTATAGATAAAAAACATAAAGGTATCTAATCCTGTAGTCCCAATCTCTACTGCATTTTGTAAAAAATATGTGTTTGGAAGACATCAAATATTATTTTCCAAAATAGGATACCATTTCAAGTAAGAGGCAATTTTCACTTGCTTCCTTATAAGCATGGTCTTACAATCCTTACATGAGCCAACCTAAATTCCATTCAATCTCATCTAGAATACGGAGTTCACTATTTCACCCACTAGAAAAAATATCATCCCCCAAAAAATCACTCTCTGAAGTTTTTCTGCAGTTATATTCCATTCTGTACCAGTCATTTTGCATCTTAACTTATTCCCCCAAAGAAGATGTCAGATGTAAGCATTATTTATTGGATCAATATCACAGATAAATAATGATATGGAAGTAGGAGAGAAAAGCTTCAGGCTCTTCCAAAAGCACATTCAGTCTTTACTTTGTCAATACTGAAGCTCTCAGTTTTTGTGCTATTATTGAATTCCACAAATAGTTATGTATGACACAAATAACTGTCCTTTTTCCTCAAATCTACAACCTTTAAATTCCAAACCTGTTAGTTTTATCTTGTATTTTTCTAGTGAGATTAATTCCTTGAAAATAATTATGATAAAGAAAATGGAAGGATGAAAATCTTGGATAACATTAACTACGAATTACCCAACATTTTATACCTAATGCATAAAATTGCCTACTCTTTGTCTGAGACTTGGGAGTTTGTGAACATGATATTTCTAATCATTTAGATTGTTATCTTTTAATGCTTGCTAGCACTGCATTTTCAAAAGAGTCTATTTCTTGGTTCACAACTATTCCAGCAAACTTCATTGTGTAATTGTGTAATGTGCACAGAGAAGCAAAGGAGAATCTATGCCACTATCTGAATTTCTAGGGCAAAAAATAAAGTGTTATTATTCCCATACTAAGATCCATTATTACTCAGTAGATTTAGAGACATCAGTTCTGAGACGCTGCCAAGAGTGTTCTGAGGAACAGACGGCCCATTTTTTTGCTTGCATATTCAAACATTGCTGGGCTTCAGCTGGTGAAAGTAAACAGCATGAACTCCTCCTCTGCAGCAGCGACATCCATATTTAAGAAAACTGACCATGCCATTCACATATCCTACATCTAAAATATAAACTATGATTCCAGTCTTTCTCATTTTTCTTCACAGAGAAGAAAGCTAAAATAGTTCTAAGTCACCAGAATAATATGCACTGCTATAACAAAACCGAGAAAAATATATTGGGTTAAACTTACATCAAGGTGCAATAGTCTACGTTAGTTTTTAGGAAAAAGACTGCTTAATTCAAGCTTAACAGTCCTTGTGTAAGTATCACACTAATTAAGATTACAGATTTCAGAGTTATTTCTTTTTCTGGCACTGTCTTTCCCTCTTTCTCTTCATTCAAGCTCTTTCTTTAAATTTCATATATGATGTAACCTCATAATAAAATTGAAAGTATGCCTTATTTACTAAATGGAGAATTACATTCAGCTTTAAGTAGCAATAGCATGTGGTTAAGGTAAGAAAGACTTACCTTAAATGATTTGTATCGTTCATCATTTAACACATCTTTAGCTCTAGAACTCTCTCCTTCTTCAATAATCTCCTAAACAGAGAAAGACATATTCCTTTTTAAATTAAAAACTACAGAAAGTAGTAATAGTCATGTTACCAATCTGCACAAACATGGAGAGCTCCTGCATGTTGCACCAGAATCAAATTCTGAAACACTTCTCCAAGCAGAACTCCCATTTACTCAAGAATGAATAGAAAATGGGATCATAGACTACACTTTGAAGTATTTATTTACTTATAAATTGACAACTGGAAAGTAACTAAGCTATGAATGAGTTGCCCTGAAAGCTAAGTTTCATTACTTTAGCTTACCTCTTAAAAACAGGAGCCCTGCAAGAGTAGGTCTTTTATTATTAAGTTATGCTCCCTTCAGTCTTTTTGATAAGGAAACAAAGAACTCCATCCTATCGTCTGAGGCACCGTAATTGAATTTGTAGTCCCCAGGTAGCAGGTACACAGCTGCTTTTTTAACTGGTGGAGCAAGGCAGAAGAGCTAGAGTGAATCACAGCACTCAGTAATCACCTCTCCAGACAGCTAAGACGCTCCTACCAGCTGCCTATTGAAATAACAGTAACTAAGACATGGGGTCTTGAAAAGGCCAAGAACTAAAGAGCAGGGGATATTGAAAGCTCCAGTAAGAATGTAAAGTTTATCCAGCACCAGGACAAAAGGGCCATGCCATAACTCATAACAAGGTAGGATTTAACATTTAAGTACTAAAATATTTACCAGTTTTGCAAAAACATTATTTGCAATAAAACATTCAACTGAGAAATGCAGTGCCAAGGGCAGAATAAGTCACATGAGTAGAACTATTAACAGTTAACCTGTCACACAAACTAGTCTACTAAAATGATACATGCAGATCATCCCACATTACTTATTTCTATACCTTCATAAGTTATCTTTATTCATAAGGGGCCTTTCTGTGACAGCTATTTTTCCATACAGATTTAAGAAAAGCACAGGAACTTAAGTTTTTACAGAAGGTACCTCGATGATGTCTCTGACTTGGTCTCCCATGCAGGGCAAGCCCTGTATGTCTTTCATTCTGACCACTGGAAATGGAAGAAATTTCAGCACAGAAGCCGCTCTCTGAAATTCCAGGGAGAATATTTCATTTTCTTTGAACTCATAATTTTCAGCCATTATTTCAAAGGCATCCTGTGAGGGGAAAACTTTACTCAGTGAAATAAAGCCTTACACAAAGCCCAGCATTTCTTAAGTCTGCAAAGGTGAGCACTTTCTTCCAAGTTCTTACTATTCAGACAGTCTCTCAAGAGTAGATAACGGATTTCAACCTTCATCTCAGCCAGGTATCCTGTTTAGTCAATTTTGCTGCATTTATCAGCTATTGCTTATCCTGCCTGTCTTCCAGCTTGTTCCTCTTTCCGCCTTGACCCACAGGCCATTAGAACCACTGAAGAAGCAGCATCCATCTGCCTGCAGTGACAGTTCCCCAAGCTCCTTTCTTACACCCATGGAATCGAGAACAGCACCTGTCACCCTGCATTGGTGAAATAGTCCAATTTACACACACACACACACACACCCCTCTTATTTGAGCATCAATCCTTTAAACTATTAAGCACAGAAAGACTTAAAACTTAAATATGACTTTCCCATAGAATGTAGAAATTCACATATTAAATTTCATTCATTTTGATCAGTTGTAGAAAAACAGACCATCTGATATGTTACGTTCATATTATAAACATTATAGCCTCACTGAGGCAAAAATCAAGAAAACGTCGTCTCTTAACTCCAGAATTTACAAAACTTTCAGGTTGACAAAACAAAAATACACAAGCTGAATTGGCTTGACACATTCCTTTTACAAGGAATAGGCACCTTATATGACCAAAACACTTCAATTTCTTGAAATGCCATGTGGAAGAGTTTGGTATCTTTCTCTTCACTCTTCCATATGTTGCTAAGAATACCAAAGCAGATGTTCTGCTCGGTGTGATTTAGGGAGTTTCATTTGCTGTTCTCTAGGTTTTTCTGCATTAGAGTTAAGAGCTAGCTTACTTGCAACACCCCGTTTATACAATTTATCAGCATATCTGTCTGATATCTGTTTTTCAGTCATTAATAGAGAAAATGATCTGATCCTGAAAAACTACTGAAATTGTGCTTCCCTTTCTTCCTTCTCTAGACAAAAATTGGGATCCCAAACAAACAAATTTATCTTCAAAGAACAGCTCAGACATTCAGATCTGTACAGCTGGGTCATTTATCTTACAGACCTCACAGAAATGGACAAAGTTCTGAATTCTGAATAAATGCAAAGTATCATTTACTAGGATTTTCAAATAAATAATCATTAGGTGATGAAGTAACCATCCTGGAAAAAATGCATCATTAATCAAGAGTAAATTTCTTATAATACTAATTGATTTTGGGCTACCCAAGAGAATTTGGTTTGTTCTATGTGTTCCGGCACCACCTTACTCTTCTCTTAGGATCAGTCACCTGTAGTCCATCTCACTAGAAAAATGCTACTTAGCTGTATATTTATTGGCTTATACCAAATTTGTAAGTGCTGTGCCACTCTGCTTTCAGAACATTTAATGAAAGATCTCTTGCGACAGAGCACTGCCTAGGAAGATGCTTGATGTGAAAGTTTCTACCACTCTATGTTCAGCTAACTCCCCAGGTATTAGAATTGAAGGGAAGCATGCTCTTTTGAAAGAAAACAGAAATTTAATAGCATAAAAAACCTTAGCCTCCTTACTGCTGTCTTTAAAGCTCTTGCCGTGGCTCACTACTGGATTTTTTTTGTAAACACATGTTATATGCTTGACAAATGCCCTTATGCAATATCTAACTGTATACTTTTCACTTAAAGTCGAGTGCACAATGTAACATTCTTTTAGAAAAGAAAACTAATGTCCAAGAGGGAAACTGCCAGAGCAACATGGATTCATCCCAGCTTCCTTTTGGAAGGAACTCAGCATGCACAGTATGCAAAGCCAACGGGCAAAAGCATTTTGCAGCTGAGGTAATGTAAGCCAGATGTTTACTATTTTTATTTAATGTTCTAGAAAATTTTGCTGTGAGCTGCTTAACTCCCTGCTTCAAACAGCTGAAGGACCGCTCTGATTCAGCATTGTCGTGGCAGAAAGGCTGGGATCACGACAGCCCTCGTTGCTGGATGGATACAGCGTCCAAGGAGGACAGGGTGGATAAGCTGCAAAGCTTGTTCTGCCAAGTTCTTCCTCTTCACCCCCATTATCAGCTTCAAAAATCCTTTCTTATTGTATACTAAATTAGAGATGCCATTTCTTGTTTCAAGTGAAGTTTGCAGTTCCCTTTACAAAGTTAGGATTACCCATCCTTTCCCTTCTGTTTCATCTTTATAATCCATGCAGAAAAATACTCATAGAAAGGGATGCTTGATAAGAAATTTCTCACTCATTACTGGTTAGCGCCAGCAAAATTAATCAGAGGTTGCGAACAAAAACATGCAAGTGCTGCCTTCTCATTAAAATAACCTATACAGGCAGACATACAGAAAACAGTTCCTGCAAGTACCTTCTCAGCAAGATGTAGTAATGGCATATACCAGCAAAATCATCATCGTTTTGATGAAGCAGAAAAATCTGAGATTTCTTCTCAATCCCAATAGGAAGCCTCTCACATTGGTATTTAAATAGATGTATTCTAGAGAGAGCAGAATCAGCCCTCATGACAAATGTACATGTATGTAAGAGTGCCAGTGCTATTTTAGCAAGGTGTTAGCCTCTTTTTTGCTAGCGGGTGGACAGTTGTCAGAAAAGCTGCATCGCCACCATTTTTAAAGACGACAATCATATGCAGCATTTTACTCAGAGGCTGTTGACAGTCAACGAGAGAATAATATCAAAGCATTTTTATCATTCTAGTTTGCATTATTCAGTGTTTTCCTGCCTCCACAGAGCTCATTAAGCTACTTTAAATAAACAATTAAACTAGTATTGAATATGCATTATTCCCAATAGAAAACAGTGCCTGCAAATGCTGCAATTAATTACAGATCTGTCTCTTTACATAAACTGCTTTTGACATCCTTTTTGATAAAGTCTTTCTGCTTTAAGAAAAGAAAAACTAATCTCCAAGTGGACTTGCTATCTATTCAATATTACAGTCCATGTTAGATAATATTCCAGAGGGGAAAAGCACATGAAACTCCAATATTAACCCAGAAAAAGCCTACAGTCTAGCAGATCTCTGGTGAAATCTATTTATGGTGGTCTAAGAAAAGCTGATGACCTCCCTTTTATTCTAAATCTTGGTATTTCTTCCAAGAAACTTCTTACCATCTTCTTTAACATTGAGATCAATACTCAGGTTGCCTGTTAAAAAGATAGTAATTTAACAGGGAACTAAATTTCTAGAGTTTCCATCCTCCACATGCAGGATTTTCATAATCTCCAGAGTATTCTCCAGAGGATGCTCCAATTAAATGCAAAAGATAGCTGGGCTACATTTCAGCTCTCTTTTCAAAATGTTTTGATTGCATATTTTCTAACTGTGCCCAAAACTGTGGAATGCACTTTGGCAAGACCTGGGCTGTGGAGAAATTCTGAGGTTTCCATATCCCATCCTCTTAAACATGAGGTACACAGAGATTTTACTGAACTCCTAAAAACAGAGAATTGCATGAACTCCTGACAAAAGTTTCAAAGCTCATTTAATATCTAGGAATGAAGTCTTACGAAGTTAAATAAGAAAGCAAAACCACTAGAGTAAGATTTTTCCATGTGTAGAAAGGAACACTAAAATATTAAAAGACATTAACAGTCCAAAATCACAACACTGAAGTTAACACAAAGGACAAGATCCTCAGTTAATATATATTGAGAATGATTCTTGAAAAAAATAAATCAACGGTGCTATGTCAGTCTACACCTGCTGAAGAACTAAGCCCATGATTTGCAACACTAATACAAGAGCACAATACTGCTCACATTCAGAAGAGCAAAAAGAGCTAACACTTCGAGCCTGGGATTCAACAAAAACATGACTCAAGAAGAATGATTTCCTTATGATTGTCAGCAAAATTCCACTGTTACTTGCAAAATATTCTTTAATAAGATTAGTTCAAAACTGCAAGGACAGACATTGCAAATACCATGTTATTAATATTCTAAACTTATTCTATTCTGCAAAGGACAGGGTCACAATAAAAGGAATTCTATCTGCACCGACAGGACACTTGCCTTAGTTCCATGCTCACATCCATTGTTTTGGGGTTCTTTTTTGCTGCTATGACCTTGGAGAGTTGCTTCAGCTCTCTAACACCATGTCTCCTGCTAACTTTTCTGCTGCCAGTTAGGGCTTTGAGCTCTCCAGGGAATGAATTGTCTTTTCTGATGTGTTTGTACAGCATCTCTTATTAAAAAAAAGAGTCTCTATCTTGGGCCCTCAAATGCTACTGCAACACAAAAACAACAATACCATGTCTTCGTAAAGATGAACTTAATCAGTCAAAAAGCTAAATATTGAAGGATGCTAAACAAGAAAAAAAGAAAGGAAAAAGAAAGAAACCAAACATGAGACTTGAAGGACTGTGAAGGACTATTACACTAAGAATAGCAATTTGAGTTAAATTGCTTTTCCTCTCAATCTTTTTTTCCACTTGAAGTTTATTTGGTAAGATGTACATCTAAAGGAAGCTTAGTTCTCATAATACTGCTGTTGCCAATGTTCAGTGTCCCTTCAAAACTGACTAAAGGGAATTCAGAGACTCCGAATGACCAAATCAATCAAATAGAACAAGCTTGATTTTCTTCTTTCTTCCCTCAGTGTAAATCCTAAATCCTAAGTAATTTCACAAGTCAATGACATAATGCATGTATACACCTTAATATGCATAATACATATTTACATATGCACACACACAAATAAAAATATATACTTCCAACTATTTAATTCAAGATAATTAAGTATGTTGAGTCAATTTGTAGTATTTACTGGAGTGGTTTCCAAGTGAAAAACACAGATCCATTTTGGTTCAATCTGAAGTATTTTTTTCTGATCTGAACTGAAAAGACCAATCCTTGCCCAAATCTAAAGACTTTATCATGTCACCTGAAGTCAGACAGAGAAACAGAGCAGCTGAGAGAATAACAGCAATAGTTTGATATGCACAATCTTAAGGCTCTTACAGATGTATATTTTTTAGAGATAAATCTGTTAACCCAAACTGCTTCCCATATTAAAAACTGTCAAAGATTATTTTCTTAGCAGAAAATATTTCTGCGAGTTTCCAAATTTTTCTGCATAACATGAAAGAGACATCAATTGTGAGAGGAGATAAGGAATATCAATTCTGTAACACTGCCCCTGAGCAGATTAAAATGGACAGAGAAACAAGAAATATAAAATGTTAAGGAGATATTAGATATATTAATATGCTCAAAGAAAATAGCCTAGATATGATGGATATGTGAAAATTGAGTTGCTGAAGGGTGCACATGTCCTATGCTGTACCTGTGTTTCAGGGCACATTGTCAATTGTCTTAAAAATGAGAAGACTTATTTTCTCCTCAGACCAAGATACCAATTCATTCTGGATAGAAACACACTTATATCAGTTATATCAGTAACACAGTACACATTACTTAGAACATGTATTCCACTAGTGGTTTTCTTAAAGAGTCTTCAAAGTCACTATAAAATTAAAAATGAGGGACTCCTGAGGTCTGGTTTTAAAATAATAATAGAATGTAAAATATTATTTTATTTTAAAAATAACAAAATAATTAGAATAATAAAATGTGCTTGAGCCACTCACATAATGGCTAAATATTTCTCTGGGTACAAAAAAAACAGAAAATAAAAAGCAAACTTCCCCACACACACTGAGAGAACGGGAGGCACGTCAGCCATCTTTCCCAGGCTAAACATTCACATTCTCATTACCATGAGTTACTCTGCCAAGACGGAGTAACAGCCAGTAGCATTAGCAGTAAGCCTCAGAATCAAAGGACCATTTGCCACTGACTTAATTAGTTTCTTCTGTAGGAATTAAATTGTCCTCAAACAAGAATGTCTTTCTGAATTTTACTGCAGTCTGGTATTAATATTCAGATCCAATAATCCCTTTTGGGCAAAGCAGAATGACTCCATTTATTTTACCACATGAAAACCCAATGCAGCCCCCAAGACTCTCTTTTTGATGTGAGAGGGGGAGGATGGCTAACTATTTCCAAGTGAGTCAGAGAACAATATTGTAATAGCATATTCTATCATAACATTAGTGTTTAAGACAAACAAAGAAAACACGCTAAAGCACAGCCTCTGGTGGAATGATCTGGCCTTTTGTTTTGCATCTTTACTCACTTGAACAGTTGCCATTAGTCAGTAGGATTGCCTGTGGCATCTCCAAAAGATTGCAGGAAACCCCACAGATCTGAGGGGGGGTGTATTTCTACATAAGCTGCCACGCATTGCTGCTATTATTCCCTTGGCACATGACTGGACATACCAAGTTTATTCTCCATACAAACAGGTCCTGCTACTAGTCAGTGGCTCACAGTGCTATTTTAGGAATTTTCATATTGAATATAGGCA
Organism: Nothocercus julius; assembly: GCA_013398735.1. Lineage (NCBI taxonomy): Eukaryota > Metazoa > Chordata > Aves > Tinamiformes > Tinamidae > Nothocercus > Nothocercus julius. The sequence continues at coordinate 1,382,928 of VZSV01000048.1, forward strand.
TGAAAACTTCACTTCTCAGTCTAGCTTATTCCATGATGTGAAACTGATTTGCTGCACCTAAATCATTTTCTGAACCCTCCCCTATAAAGGGAACATGAGAGCTGAGCTAAGAAATTGCATCTTGCATATACTAGACCTCCTCCGCCTTGCCCTCTCAATCCCTCATGAAATCTCTCTGACCTTCACTTGTAATAAAGTCTTTCAGTTGTAAAATGTACACAGAACAGTTCAAGACGAACTGACGACTAACTATAGTTACACTATCTTCAGATAATCAAGTTTCCAACAGAGTCTCTCTCTAGGAGGCAGGAGATTCAAAGCCTCATTATACTCACATCACTGCCCGATTAGCAACTGTTTTCATGCTGTTATGGGCAGACTAAAAGATGTCAAATATAACTGCTGCTCCCTCTGAAATACAATTCCTATTTATTCCAGGGAGGAATTTGATACACAGTATTAAGGCATCTAGATCCACTGGTAAAATCAAAAATCCCTAAGTTCATCCAAGAATGAAAGCAAATAAAAGCTCTGTGACTCTGTAACAGGCAACACCAAAACTCAGTATTTTCAAGCTAATTGAAGAAAGGTGACCATCTGTAAGAAAAAAGGAATAACTCTGTCCATAGAATGAAGTTGTTATAACAAAATTCTGTCATCAGCCCATTATTCAAGATAGTTCAGATGTATTTTGGGATGCACAGCATTGAGCTAGGGAAAATCTATCATTTAGCAGTTGGCTGCCCCCAGCGCACACAACCAAATTACACCACCGCCCCATCGCATTTGCAAAACGCCTGCGCTGAAAAATCCGTTGGAACGCTCTTCACAAACATGAATTATAGGTTTAATACAAGACAAAACAACAGCAAAACTGAAAATGAAGCCCCTTCGGCATTGGGCAGACTGACTGGCAGTCCTCCAGAAAGTGGTTAACGCTTGCAGTCCATAAACACCTAAGCCTTCAACTGTCATTGCACATTTTGGATAGGAGGAAAAAGAACAGCCCTGAGGAGCTACATTATAAGTTTCAGGATACAGATGCTGGATGGACTCACAAGCACTATCAATTTGTCCTGTATCACCTCCAGAAATAAAATACAACATGATCCCGGAAGAGTTTCTCTCAAGGCAGAAGGATGAAAAATGGCCCCCTTTGTCGCCACTAAACCCGATTTCTGCAGAGTCTTAGAAATGTTTGATATATGGAGTAACTGAACTTAGCCCCAGCACTCCATCACTCAAGTATATTCCTTCTAATATTTTCAGCTAATTTATCAAGTACAAGTTGTAGTTTGACATTAAAGCTACTGCAATGAAAAACCTGGAAATAATTTAGGGACTGCCTCTCTATGAAAAGCAGGTACAACTGAGAGACCACTCAATAAATATGTTGCTGCTAACATGGTTCCACAGTAAAGTTTGAATTGAATCTTGACTAAATTCAGCAATTCAACAGCTTGAAGATGAACTATATATTTCCCAAAATTATAGTATTATGCACTATAATATTTGAAAATAGAAAAATAAAGTGAAAATTTACAAATGAAGAGACAATTAATAAGCTATTATGTTCTCATAAACATAAACTCTTATTTCAGATCTTCCTGTACTCATTTTAATCAATAATTAAAAATCATGACAACACTATGCCTAAGAGTAGCCATTGTATTTTTTCCATTTTCCATTACACTTCTTGTGTTTCCCTTTGCTTTTCCCTTTTTACTTTCAAAATAACTACCATATTCCTTTATTTTGAGCAAATCTGAAGTTACAATACTTATTTAGAATCTCTTCATGAAGGCCAGTATTTTTCAGAGTCTTTTGATCATACTGTTTTGAGTCTGACATCTTCCTTTGCAGCAACCTAAATTTGTTATTTATGAACCAAGAAAAACAATGATCATTTTTAATGGGCTAAATGAAAACACAGTGGGTAGCTTTGCCTCTCTAAAAGGGAGTCGGGCACTAGAGCTATTTTGAAAGCAGCAGTTTTGAGTGATGCAATCACTCAGGAGGGAAAGGAGCTCAGGAGACAAAAACTCACACTCAAAGCAAGTTTCATCCCACCACATTTTAAAAGCCTATAAGGATGGAGACTGCACAGCCTCTCTGGACAACCTGTTCCAAAGCTAAATTATTTCATAGTGAATTTTTTTCCTCCCCCTTTGAAGCATTCCCTGCTTCAGTTCATGATCTCTGCTTCTCATTCCCTGATCCTGCACCTCAGCAAAGAGCCCAGTCCATCTTCTGTTTGGCCCCCATAAAACCTTCTCCCTCTTCACACTAAACAAGGCCAGTTTCTCAGGTACCCTCCATGAGTTCAAACTCATCCCCTCATCAACCCAGCTTCAGCCCTATAGCTACCATCCAGTATGAGCAGTAATCCATTGCTCAACTCCCATCCAAGTATAAGCCTTTGCTGTAAAGAAAAATACAGATTAAGTTTAATTCTCTATGTAACAATGGGAAAATTTCTAAACAGCCACTTTCACCTACTTGAGTACCATAAATACTACTAGATGTTCATCATGACCTGTGATTAATTTAGAGCATTACTACAAGGCAAGACAATTGTGTTTTACTTTTAGCTGGGTATTTTCAGACCAAAGCACATGGAAGTTTGTCAGTTTAGCTTTAATTTCGAACTTCCAGTGTATTTAATATTTATATTATTGTAAATACTTTTTATTTTCAAAATACTGGTATCTATTGTTACTCTGAATAGCATTTTCTTTTTATATAGATTTCACAATAATGCAAGATTTGTGATTTACAGACACACAAACACACAGCCCAAAAGTAAAAGCTAATAGAAATAATATGTAATAATAAAATAAATAAAAAACTCTCAAGGAAGATGCAGAGCTCTTTCACATAGTTAAAAAAACATAGGAATATATCTAAGCCAAACCAATTCAGACTAGATTACATTAGAGCATGTTTCAAATGTTTCCTATTACCAGTTGTTGCCAACTGCTCAGATCCAGCCAAGAGGGGACATAAGGCACAAGACTAAGTAGAATTTAGACCAGATGACTTGGTCTTTTCACATCCACTGAAGTCTAATGTTAAAAGCTTTAAATGGGATATGACATTTTCAAGATACCTATTTAATTGGACAGTTTAAGGGGGAGGTTCATGTTAAAGTGACTACCTTGATCACACAATCTGTCTTTATAATTAAGCAAATGTGAAAATACAAAGCTTGCAGCCTCATTTTGAGAATTTGAGCACCTGGGGAAAAGACTAGAGAGCACAACCACCACAAAGTGCCTTCAACCAAACAATACCAAACTGGTTATTACTGCCTTTGTCTTGTCAAATAAAACTGTACTGAAAAGCCAAAACATTTTCAGAACATTATTCAGTCATTTGTTTTCCAAAAACTCACGTGATCGCAAGCTATTAGCATATTTAAAGATAAGCTTTCAGCAAAAATACATAAAAGATGTAATTAGGTTTACACTTTTATTTTAAATATAGCAGATTTTTGATTGTTATAGTTGTGCTGAATGTTTAACGTGTCAATTTGCTGAAGGTACCATGGATAGCACTGGCCCAAGTACTGTATTATTTGTTCTAGCTCATGAATGAATACATATGAATACATATTACCGTGAATTTCTTATTGAAGTTATTTAAAGTTGTCTTCCTTTGACATGAATATTGAGACACTTTGCTTGCAGTAAATGATGGCACTTCTGGTTCACGTGTATTCACAGTTGACAACTCATCTTGTTCCTAAAAAACAAAAAAAATGTTTATGACTAAGCAAGCTTTCCTCCTTTTGTCTTCTAGGCAAAATGAAAGAAAACAGTCTTGGCTTTGATTGAAGTGATACAGCTGAAAGAATGTTCTATTTTGAGGGTCATTATAAAGTGAAAGGAACATTTACAAACAGCCATAAAAATATCATTTCTACCCACTCATGCAGCCACAGTGCTCACCTGATAATGTGGTCACAGAGATGCTCATTCACATCACATTACTTTTAAGCATTTGCTGGAGCAAGGAAAAGGAGCCAGGTGCCTAACCTTAAGCAAAAGTGTCCTAAGCACCTGCAAACTATCATACCTGATCCTGCTCTTTTCTTCTCATTTTGTTCCATACAAGAGGCACCAATTAGTCAGACAAGAAATTCTGAGGTCAATCTCAAATCCCAGGAGTAGTTTTAGCCTAGTGAGGGTGGAATTCTCCTTCAAGGTGGGATAGGTTAAGTCATATGGCAGAAGGGAGTCCCCAGTCTTTGCAACCTCCATGTTTCAGCACCCTGACCATTGAGCAACCAGGAACAGAGTAGCTGGCACCAGCTTCACTACTGCTTTATACATCCAGCCCTTTAATTCCCTTGCTTTCACTGAAAGAGCCCAAATAAGACATACTCTGTAGGTGTTTCCAGGGTTCTCAGTATTTGTGTATTTCTCCCATCCATCATTTTGCCAGAAAACATTTGGCAGATCTGCCAAAAACATATTACATTCCACTATCCAAAAGCCACAGGAAATGGTTAAATAGATCACACATACACTACAAAAATTTTCATCCAAACAACATAATAATGGTCCCTTTCTCAAAATAAAGGTATACAGATAGCAGCTATGCTAAGCAAGCCTATGTGTATGTGTGATGTACACATATAAAATAACTTCATACTAAATCACCTTAGTATTTGATTCAGAGTAGTTACATAACACTATTCACAAAAAAAGGCATTTGCTTACACAGCTGAAAGAGCAGAGAATTATACAGCAGTTTGCATGGTATATGCTGAAACAAAGGAAGTTATTTCATGTATAAATCTAACTCTTGGGAATAACCAAAGCAGGTTTCAGTCAGGAACAACAGCTCTACTCATCCATTCTTGCACACATTTATGAATTATACTTTAAATCAATTTTAAATCACAAACTATGATTGATTATAGCTAGCACACTGCTTGAAGTGATGATGCCAACTGAGAGGATCGTGAACAAGCATAGTGTTACTGAAGAAAACACACAGTAAGCCATTAACTACATTAGAACATAGACCTGATATACAGGAAAAAAGCCCCACGCACAGTTCTACCTGGCATCTAATAAGGGCAAAATTAATGCAGAAACTCAGCATACTTAGAAAGGTGATAGACTGGCACATAAAAATCCCACTGTGCCTTAGCGAAATTTGAGCATTTTTCCTCAATCAGCATCCACATGGTTACACTCTTAATTAGCCTGACTTGGTTGTACAAATAACAGAACAAAAATGGGCTAGAAATCAATAGCAAAAGTGTCTTGCAACTCTAACTGCTTCAGTCTGATTTGTAGGGAATATTATGATGCCTGCATGAAAGCTACAGAAATTATCTGTTCTTGTCATCAGGAAAACATAAGAGCAGAATTTCTATTGCTTTTTGGTGGGTAGAGCAGATGGGAGAATATAATTTGCACAGATTATGGGGCAAAACATCCTGTCCAGTGGCAATTAGTGCAGCAAAAGCAATGCTGCAAAACTCTCTCAACCTCAGAATAATTCATAGTGTTAGGAGGAAACAGCTACAAACACAAGCAAAGTGTAAGCATTTAAATCCCTTTTGCAGACATCTCCATTACGTTCAGACCAAATTATGGCAGACTACACAGGGTCTGGCACTGAAAATTTCCAGAAGCACAGGCTGCTTGCTTGCTTCTGATAAAAACCCATGCCTTAATTCTGACGAGTTGCTACAGAAAACCTGCAAAATGGCCGTATTTAGTTTTGCAAGAATGGTACTGTATGCATGCGAGAAAGCTCTAGTCTCCAAAGTGTTCAGTTTCATACCTTTCTCATTGGGCCACATTTTTATTTGAACACGCAAAGCAGCATAACAGCATAGGGAAATTAGAGAGCATGAGAACCTCAGTGGTGAATGAGGAACCTAGGTAGCTACTAGGACTGTGCCAGGCCACAGTATTTAACTGCCAGCAGCTTTGCTAAGCCCAGACAGCACTGATCAGATCATAACATCTGCTGATAGCCAGCATTTTATGAACAGCAGAAGGCTAGTTTATAAGTTTCATTTTATTTTCTGGGGAACTCTAACTGTCTATGTGAAAGATTTCTTCCATTAAAGCCTCCCTCTTTCATGAGGCAATGGAGTGAGACGCTGAGGAAAACGTTAAATATGAGCTGCCTGTCACATGCCACCGCCAGGGCTCAAAGGAGGGGGATTTGCACATTCGTGCAACACCAGCATCCCAAAAACGCACAGGTGCTCCTCTGCTCGGAGGTTGCAGCAGGATAAAGACAGTTGGAAAAGCACAGAAACATCTGCATTTCCCCTTAAAGTTGCAGTTTGGCTGCTTTGCTTGGGTAGAATTAAATCATGGTTAAGTATAAAAGTCAACTATCACTGAATGAATCTCTGCAAGTTCAGATGAGCTCAGGCCTGCTCACCCAACCTTTTATACTACATAAATCATTCCAACATCAGAGCCTCTTGCAGAGCAGTCTGCACTTTAACAACAGTTTTAATTAGTGTATTGCCTAATGGTCTGTAACTAACTTATTCCCCTTGTTTTGCACTATGAAGGACACTTCTTTCCCACAACACAAGTGCCCTGAAGAAAGCTTAGGCTTCCAGACTACTGAGAGATCTGGAAGGTGAAACCCTGGCACTACTGAAATTGGGAATTTTGTCAAAGCCCACTGTAGAGGGGATTTTATACAAATATTCACACACTGCCATCCATTCTTTTTACTCCCCAAACTCTTATGATACAGCCTGAGTTCAAGGATTGTTAATTTACTTTTATTTCATAAGGCTGACATAGTAGACCAAATTTGTCTTCAGTCAAACACCAGTTCTACCTTATTTACAAGCTTGGCTCAATATTTAAAAGTAAAATTACTCCAGTCCTCCTTCATTTATCAAGGGAAGAAAAAGTCCCAAGGATATATCAGCAATACGATTTTTAAGTTTGCTGACTTTCTAGAATCCTTTTACTTCGTTCGCATTACAAAAATGTTTAGTACTTGGAGACTACTGTACAATTAATAGTGGTCTTAACTATAATTTTAAGTTAAGAGTACAGCTGTTGCTGGCTTGTGTGCTGTGCTCTACAGTTATTAGCATGAAGTCACTATGCCCCAATCAATATAGAAACTCTTGCTTACAGAGCCAGTCTTGAAGTATAACAATGATTCCATGACAGTGCTGCTAGCATTTTTTCAGAAATTTCTGCTCCAGTATTATTCCAAAAAGACCTACTCATTTTAGATAAAAGAAATCTAAGGCAGAACCATTTTCAGTAGCCTTCTCTCATGGATAAAATGCAAGCTTCAGCATAGTTAGACATTTTGAAGAGAAGCAAAGATATTTCTTGCTTTGAAAAGAGAAAAAAAAATCCATGAAAAGATACTTTCCGAGCAATCTCAGGCCACAGGCTTTTCAACACTGAGGAAATTAAGTGGGGGCTGCCCAATGGATAATTTTGTTCACTTTTTAAACCTGGTGAAAACCAGCATAGTATACTGGGGTTTGTAGATTTGCTCACTTCATTTGATTTTTGATGTCCAGACTTTAAATCCCAGGACTTACACCTTCATGACCTGTTTGTCTAAGATCATATAATAGCAAAAATCTTGTGACTACTCTTATTTCTCTTTAGCTTTTACTTTTCAGCATGTTTTCCTTTCAGCTGGTTCACTGGAAATATTGCAAAAGTACTGCAAAAATATTTCCCTGGGAGCACTGCAAATATAAACACCTATTTTGTCACAGCATTATGCTGAGTCTGGGAGCGACAGCTCCATCTGGTGTATTCATTGCTTTTTAAATTGTTATTAAACAGCAATTTTTGTGTGTAAAATCTGGGAAAATAGTTTCTGGCAATGAAAGATGACTGAAAAATGAATCACAAGCAGTAGCTTTTATTGCAGAATCATTCTTCATATCCTAAAAATCCAGATTACTAAGAGGAGAGAGAACACCAATATTGCTGTTTAGTTTTCAGACATGCTCTGCCTACCAGGGAGATGCATAGGGCTGTGACCCCAGTGCTCATGGGTTTCCCAGATGCCATTTGGCAGCAGTGGCATCATTCACACAGAGCCCCCAAGGCTCCAGGCCCCCAAGCCCAGAAGGAGCCCTGCACTTTACTATAGTGTGATCAGACTTGAAAGTCTCCTGACATAAAATCAATGTCTTGCACCAGTCAGCTGGTCACTTCAATACAGCAAATATTTTAACATTTTTGTATTACTTTGAAGAGCAAGTATTCCCCCAAGAGCTCACTTAAATGCATTCCTCAAGTATTTTTAGCATGATGTTTAAGCATTTGTGGAAATACCACAAATTCCACAACAAAATCAAATGCTTCACTGAATGATCTTTCCTCTTTAGTGGCACTAATCTTGCATAAAGAACAGATATTATTCAGTTTCTAACTTGCAAGAGCATGATAACTTATAGGTCATACTGGTAATCTGCCAATATAAGGTTTGGAAGGTATCCTTAATTTCTTGGAATTGATAAAATTACTAATATAAGCTTCAGAAAAAATAAATTCAAAAACTTATTCACAACCTATTTACACATAGTTTTTATATATTTGGGGCTAGAAGGGGAAAGTCAGTCATTCCTTTTGCATGACACTGCATTCACATTGAAGTATCTGACTTACCACAAGCCGATATTTCATATCTGTCTCAACTGGCCTTCCAGCTTCCATGCAGGCTGTGAACCAGGAAATATCCAGTAGCTCAAACCTGGAGCTGTCCTGCACTGCCTGCCCCCTCAGCCAGTCCAACACCTCCAGGTAGGAATTGTTCTCTGCTACAATGTGGGTGACAGAGTCACTGTCAAGAAACACACAAAAATAAGCTCTTTTTTCTTTTTCTTTCATTTCTTTATTTTTATTTATGGTATTGACAAATGTTCATGATCAACTCTTATGAATTATGCACTCCTCCTAAAGACCCCTTCCTTGCTAGTAAGTCACCAGCCTTAGAAAACCTAGTTTAGCTGACAAAATAGGTTACTGTGTTAGTGTTAAACAGATTATACAATAGTTTAAAAATTACATTACTGAAAAATATGATAGCACAAGGTTTACTATGCTAAAGTCAGCTTGATATATTAGAATAACATGGGAAATAACCACCTGAGACTTCATTTTTATAAAGAATGACTGGTTTGTACTTTATCTAATAAAGAGGAGACAGGGACAACATTTACATTTCAAAAAACTACACACACATCTGGCACAACCTGTAAAATTTCCTGGCCTGGTGATCTTCTTCAGGAAGTTTAAGACTACCAACACAGTAAAAAATTAAGTGTGAACTTCCTAGCATGTCTCCACAATGTTAGTGTTGTAGAGTCACTGACAGAGCTAATAACTGATCAAAGAAGAAACTAAGGACTGTTTAAATAGACAGTAGATCAAGTCATTTCCCAAACAGATTTGCTAAGGACATGCGTTTCATCAACCTCCAGTTGATGGTACTTCAGCATCAGGAGCATTTATAAGAGCTCTCACCCATGGGAAGTCTCTAGAACCAAATAATGCACAAGGTTATTCTCACATGCCTACCTGGTTCTCCTTTACCTCTGTCATGTGCTGCATTTCCCTCTTTACCTAACTAGCTATTTTCATGAAATGTGTAGGACCTCATATCCCCAAAATCTGACTAAATTAACTGAGATAAACTACTATATTCCTAAACTTACTGCAGAAAATGCACATACATCCAATATGATTATTCTACTGTTTTCAATGGAAATATAGGGCACCTCTGGTGAAGATGACTGGCTAATATGGGCTTTCAGAAGAGCTGTGCTCACTGTTGGAGCATATGGATCACATGCAACCTTTCAAAGCAAGCTGTGTTACAAGAGATCAGCAAAACCCTGACTTAGCCCAGAGGCCCCAATTCATACCTACAGCCAGTGATTTCATTGAACTGCCTAAACACAAAAACAAATACTGTAGGGTTATGTTACCCCTATAAAACTGTTACAGCATAGCCCTCAAGCATTTAATCTACTGTATTTTGGAGAGAAAAAAATGCATCTTATGTCCTATACTTTAGAAATAAGAAGCATCACAGTATAACACAGTCTTTATATTGTTCAGCTTCTAGAGACCATTGGAAAAAAATGGCCATTATAATCTAAGAGACAACAAATCTAGGTTAGGTCAATCTCCATGAAATATTGTTTTTATTATTTAACTCTGCTAGGCTCTACTTTAAACTGTCACATCTCCACTTGGAGAAAAAAAAAGTCAGCCACACAACTTCTTCCTGTGGTTTATTTTACTTTATATAAATTATTCATATTTAATGCATGCTGTAGATCTGGGAACTTTGCCATCACTATGCTCACAGCAGCAGTTTAGTTGCTGTGCACCAGTTTCCTCTGGTACCTGTACAGCTGTGTTTTTTTTTTCTTGGCACAGAACATAAATTTAACGTTTTTTTCCAGCATTCTCAAAAACAAAAAAATTAACAGTTAAATAGCTGTTTTAACCAGTAGCAGTTAGGAGTAAACATACACCTGTTTTGCATTATAGAAATTCACCCTTATAGGAAGGCTGAAATAGTAGCAATAAATACCACTGCAGAAACAGCTCAGATATGCTTAGTACTCAATGGATTGTTAACATAGGATTCAGTACAACACTACCTTTTTTTCCTTCAAATACAATTAGTTTTTTATTAGACTAATGGCCTACTTCATACAACACCTCCTTGAATGATTATACAAATTATTTCTACCTATGAATTCCTTTCCTCAGCCTCTTTAAGTCTCTGGGATTGAAAAAGTCTGTGGAAAATGAGCATTTACATGGAAGACCCAGTATGCATACAGATACAGAGAAATGATAAATATTTGGGTTTCTTCCAACTTTTCAGGAAATTTACCAAACACTATTTAATGGTACAGCTTGCACTCATGAAGACACCAACTGGAGGAAGCCCTGCTACCAATCAGGTTGATGTTACCCAAGCACCACCATACAAACCTGCAGCTGGAACACACCTTCATCCTGAAATGCAACTTCTGAGGTATTTCCTTCCTTGGCCTTTTCTGCAAGGCTTTTCTATACGAGCAAAGCATGACAGCAATTCTTTATTGAAAAAGTCACTGCACTGAAACTCAAGTTGTGTAGTTCAAAGGAAGACTAGAAGACTATTAGAATGCCAGAAATGGGATAGAAAAACATATCCCTGTCAGCTCATTGGATTTCCCATGCCAGTAATTTTTTTTTCCTCCAGGAATTGTTCATTAAATTTGGATCAATTCCAACCTGACTTCAGCAGGAAATAAACAATGACTGATCTACATCAGCTAAAGACATGATTCATTGATGCCAGTGAGGCTACACTAACGCACAGAAACAAGTCGTCAGAGAAGCATTTGCAAGGTCAGACCTTACATCTGTTTGATTTTCCATGTGAGAAGTAGCACATTGAGAAGTGCAAACACATTAAAATTGACAGATTAAGATAAATTAGAAACACAGCTTTCAAATGTAAAAGTTAGCATTTTTGCTAATGTCTGTGGTCTGCCTGTTCTCTGCTTTCTTCTCAAAAGATAACAGGAATGAGCAGCACTAAGAACACATACTAAAATCCTGAAACATTGTTACAGTGGGAAGAGCAAAATATATCTACCAAAAACAAAGGCTTCCACTGCAATCGCTTGCACAATTGCTTTTTTTAATTAGAAATTTTCAAGCATTATGACTATTTAGTCTTACACACACAAAGCTTTTCCTACCTTAACTCACTTTCAACTCTGAAACCTTTCCTTCTTGCCAGCTCCATCAGAAATGCCCTTCTGGTCTTCCCCATCTTCCTCTGCAAAATAAAAATGACAAATTTATCAAACTTGATCTTATAGCTGCAGGAAGGGTTTGGGGACTGCATTTCTCTTTGCCGCTTCCTCTGGGAGGCCACAGCTGGAGCTCTGATCCTCTCCATGATGCAAGGTAGGAGAATTTTAGGTTGGCTAAAAGGGAGCTCACATGCCTTCTGCCAGGCAACAGCTGTATTTATTGTCACCACCCATTGAAGTCATTTTCTTCTGCCTCTCTTCTGAAATCAAAACCAGATGCAGCACTTTCTGCCAGCTAACACCCCTTGCATGTAGCACTCCTTGCACAGAGCTTCTCCACATAGCTGCAAATGTTCTATTTCCTTAAAGCAACCATTGCCTATAAAGCCTTTTCCAAATAACACTGACAGAGCAAAATTACCTGAGCATATCAAGCCAGGTTTCTAGTTGGTTTAATGGCATAGACCCTTCAGTTTCAGTTTTCAGATCTCACTGTATTGCAGAGCATAATAATTTTCAGTATATTTTAAAAAATGAACAAAATGATTCTTAAACTGTTGCAATAAGTAATCATATACATGTATTTTAGACTACTCTGTGCACTTGTATAACTAAGCCTGAAGGCTTGTATTTCTCTACATAATATTTCATAATTTTTCACTTAGCTCTGTGATACTTTATTTAACAAAGAATAAGGAAAGAATAAACATTTAAAATGGAGTTTTGCAATAAAATAAATCATCTGTTATTTTGGTATTAAGGCAATGAAGAATACAGAGAAAGTGTTTCCTGTGGCACATACAGCAAAAAGGAAAGATCTCTTCCTCTTTTTAAGCATCCAGTGACCTCCAAACAACTGCAGAGAAGATTACAGTTGCTACACAGCCATCATACTGCCCCAGCAGATGGTGTATGATTCAGACATCTTCCCCAAAACTTAGTGGAAAAAGACTTCGATACGCTGGCCAATTCTGCATCACTTCGCATTTCCATCTGCACAGAGTAAGTGCAAACAACCCAGCCTATAGTACATATGTTTATCTTAGCAAGACAAAAAATATAGGTTGGTGCTGAATATCCTCCATTCAGCACCAGACTTTTTTTTTTAATTGTTTTTAGTAGCACTTTTGGAGTTTGTCAGCGCTCCAGGATGTCTCAAAAATGTTATATAACTTTCACTTCTCAGCACCCATGTTTCAGAGACAAAATAACCTGAAAAATCCTCTCTAATCCATTTTAATTTCAGTCCTTTCACCACAGAGGTTTATAATAAATGAGCTATGGAAAAATGACTCAAAAACTATTTCCTCCAGTATGGCCATAAGTTTAAAATTAAGTCATAAAAGTATTACTGACATTTTTCCAAGCCCTATAGCTCTTGCTTCTTCAGTTGTACACTGAGAAGTATAAAGAAATAGTTCTGATCAGAATAGAAGCTAACCATCAAAAATTAATATAAAGCTTCCAGCTCTGGGATCCTTCCTGAGGCTGTGAGAAAGTGTGTGTGTGTATATATATATATATATATATATATACACACACACAGTTCAGTATGTACACTAAGCTCAAATCGTTTCCTCCATTGCCTCAGGCTTACCTAGAAGCCAAAATATCCATTCCTCTTCCCAATTTGTATCATTGAGTTTATCAAAATAAATCATTTCAAGGCTATTACATTATATGAGATATTTTCAAAGCAACTAGAAAATAGACAAGCTTTAAGAGGCTTAAGCAAAAGAATAGCAAAGAAGAAAATAAAATTACTAGCAATAGGTCTGGCAATAAGACTGAGCAATCTGTTGCAGTTGCTCTGTGTCTATTTTCCAGACTACTAATCAACCATTGAACACCAGCCATCTCCCTGCTTGCCACCTTCCTGGGCTTGGTAGGACACTTTACTTATCTCAAGCCCTACAAGGAATAATGTATTTGAGAACAGATTCTTTACATATGTTATACAAAGCCTTATTTCATGTTATAATTAATTCAGTGCTCTCAAAAATGCAAATATAATTTCCCCCAGTGTAACATCAAGATGCTTGGTGCCAGTAAAACCCTTCTGGCATGAAAAACATAAGTTATTATTCATTTGTGTTATTCTAGTAACTCTTGAGCCAGATTTTCAAGTGCATTTCAGTGCCAAAAAGATGCAAACACAGGCCTAGCTGGATTTTCAAAATCATCTAAGTTAGGCACCCAGCTCTACTTCTGACTTTGAACTCAGAGATTTGCTTTGCCCAATAAAGACAGCACAGTGCCATGAAAAGGTATCTGCCAATGATACAGTTCATTAAAAATACTTTATGAAGTTAACTGGATTTCTCCCTCCCAACAAAGAACACACTCCTACAACGTCATACTACATCTTTGACATGGAAAGCAGAACATGCATACGGGAGAGCGCAAACACAGCAGCAAAGAGGCTCCACTGCTCAGAACGAAGGAAACAAGTCCCATTGCCCAAGTCATGGCACCACACAACACCTTGCTCTTCACCACGCTTAGCAGCCCCAAACCACAGAAACCTCGGCAGCCCTTTCAACCGCCACTGTCCAGGTTGGCAGGTGCCAAGCAGGTTACAGCTCTGGGGCCTTCAGAAAGGCCCCAGATGGAAACAGAGCGAATTTCCATGTTTTGGCCTCACTGCTATGCAGCAATGCCACAGACAAGCCGGGGTAGGGATTAAGACATGCACAAACATCTCAACATTTGTAGGTGTTGCCATATGCACCTTTCCTCGCTCATGATGCCTATGCCAACAGCAGCAAGCGAGCCCCAGGCGAGCCGGGCTCAGCCTCCTCCAACCACCTTCCTGGGGCAAAGCACAGGATGCAGCTGCAGCAGAGCACAGCTCAGCTCCCTGCATCCCAGGCCTGGCAAAAACAGACAGGGCATCTCCTGGTTTCAGATTGTGTGTGTGTGTGTGTGTGTGTGTGTGTGTGTGTGTTCTGCTTTCATATGAACTACACTAAATATTTTTGACATGCTACTTGCCCATTTTTATATAGCTTTCTTGGGGAGAAAGACAACTGATGATTTAATATGTAGTTGGAGCGTACTAATCTTGAGCAAAAGCACCTTTTAAGCACCTGCAATAAAGAAACAGAAGTGATTATTTGCTCTCCTCCTTTTTAGATTTACAAGATGCTATTAAACCTCTGTTATAGCACTGTTACGTAAAGATTTATTTTTCTTATTTTAAGTCTTTGATAATATTCATTGGAAAACACTGATTTTTTTTTTAATGGACCTTTTGGAGTCTCCTGATACTTATCTTTTCCTCTAGATATTGCTGTGACTTCCTTGTTTGAATTCCAGCCTTTGCAGCTAAGGTTCCCAGCTGCTGTCAATAAGCATCCTTCCCATCTCAAAGTTTCAGAGTAACATGTCAGGGTATTTTTGCCGTTCTTCCTAAAAATCTTTGTGGAATTCAATTATGTTTTAAAACAAGCTTGTTACATAGAACTTTTCTATACTTGCACCACCTTGTCTTATCTAATGCACAAACTTGAAGATGCACATGTAACAAAATATGAAGCATTTCAGAAATTTTTGTAAACTTTTATCAATTAATAAAATACAGGCTTTGTTTTCTTTTCTTACATTACTTTTACTTCACTCATCTGCTTCCCATGTCCCCAAGGAGCTATAGAAACTCATTAAAGCCTCGAGTTTGTCTAATTCAGCAGGAGGTAGGAAGATTGTTAATTAGTTGACATTATCATTGTAATCAACAAGTTGCAGGACATTGCTACCTGCATCAAATCTTTTAAAACATATTTCTTCAGTTTTCCTCCCTCTTCTTCTCCAAATTTAATATAAACTTACAAAAACATAGTAAGTCAATGCAACTGGCCTTAAGAACAAACAAGCAGAACATCATGCCATTGCATTTGATTCCAATATTTTAGAACAAATATATCAATATTCTTGATAAGGTAATACTACAAAGGATATTCTGGAAGTTCTCCCATACAATTAAAAAACAATTCTCCTTCACTCCCTTCTGTGTTTATATTACTTGAATTACTCATAAGAATATTTTCAGGGGGCAACTTTGAAGCATACGTGCTTGAGCTGTTCACATTAGAAGCGATACGCTCCATAAAACCCCGAGCTGCCGGAGGATGGTGAGGACCCAACAGACTGCTAAGCATGCTTTGAATGTGCTTACCCGGCTGTGCCAGGTACCTGGCATCAAGATAAAAATCAGCTTAGAAAGAAGAAATCAAGCAGCTGCTGTCATCATATGCATAGCTTTCCTGTATATGGTCAGAGTAGTTACTAGCTTTTTTTGCTTTAACTGGAGATGAAAGTCTGAAGGAGAATAAGTTTCTCTCAACACCTCTCAGAATGCAGAACTCCTCCCCATGCAGAACTCATCCGAGCTCTTTTAGCTGGTTCTACACACTACACAAAAAACCTGCTCTAAGCCCCTTCCATGGGGAGGGGCAAAGATTAACACAACAGTGCTGCATCAGGGGAGAGAGCAACAGGGTCCCTGCTTACAGCAGGGACAAAAACAGCCAGTGACAAAAGCCAGCAGGAGTTACTGCCCACTCACATTAATACATTTGTGTTCCCTGGAAGCAGATGTTTTCCCTCTGCCTTCACTCCCACTGCTCCACACACAGGAAGGTTTGCAAGTGCATCCGATGGTTCCTCTAACAGCACTTCTGCTTCTTGCCATGACTGGAACTGCACTAGCCATCGATGGCTGCACCAGGCATCAGTGGCTTCGTATGGCAGCCTCCTGAGGCCCAGAGGGAGCCTAAGCCCACCAACACACCATGTCAGGCAGGTCCATCTCTTCCTGAGACAATTTGCAAATTTAAATGACTCTGGAAGGTGAGCACCATTTAGACTGCCCACCTCACTGTTCATGTCAAGGACATGTTGTTAATCTACAAACACACAACTAGCCTTCAGAGACAACAGGCAACACAGTGGTGCATGGGCTACACTCAACCACCCGGAAAGATCATTCCTCTATCTCAGTGATGATCAAATAGCACTCCTGGGGCAATTTCTAAAACTTTTTACATAAAAAGGTAACCCTAGAAATCAACACTTTCATAAAGTTTCCCACCCTGCCTGGACAGTTCACTCTAGTGGTGCAGCTCTATCAAGCAGTGATCCCCACTGAGCTGACTGGCACACCAGGTACTGGTGGTACCACTGGTGCATCTTGCACTGTAAGCTATTCAGGTCTAGAACAATTTACCTTTCAAAATACACACACCCCACAGGATCTGTGAGGTTAATGCCCTCTGCACTACAGACATGTGAGGCTGTCCATAAAGATAAATGGACTTCAACAAAAATAGTGAAAAAATGAAAGAGACTAGTTCCATGTTTCATAAAATGCTTTCAATTATACTCACAGTTTTCCATAGTATAGCAAAGCTTAGTTGGGCTACAGCTCCCATATCATTAAACTAAGGATATAATCAGACCAGGTAATAATCAGACCAGGTAATAGAAAAGAGATCAGTAAACAAGTGCAATAGACAACGTTTATTGAAGAAAAACTTCTGAATAACACCATGCAGTAGCTCTCCCCTCCTTTCCCTCAGATGTTTATACATAATCAAAGATAAGAAAGTTCTCACTTTCTAGCTATCAAGCCAAAGCAAAGGCTCTCACCCCAGCAAGTTCTAACAGTGCTAGTCCTGCACCCTCCACTGGAATAAGCTGCAGAAGAGAGCCCAGGGCAGCACCCATGGAGCTGCAAGACTTGGAGATGACCATGCATCTCCCTGCTACCTCTGGAGAGCAAACAAAACAGATGTTCAGCTGAGGGACATGTTAATTTTGCATGTAAAAAAATTAGTTACCTTTGACAAATATGAGCTAAAGAAAGGCAAAAAGCACAGTGGCACAGCACACAGTTCTCTCCTTTGATTTATTGAGGTGCTGAGCTTCTTTAATACAGAACTAATTACAGCAGAACTAACCTAGCTGAATGATTAACTTCCAGCAGGAAAGAGTTTGCTTTATCCAGCCAGGTTTCTTTTTAATCTGAAGTCACTTCTGTCAGCTTTCACAAAAGTTTGTTTCATGCTAACCTCACCTACAATATGGCAACTGCTTATAACATTACAAAGGTCGTTGTTGATTGTGAAACAAAGCAGAAGGTTAAAAGCAATAACAAAAAAGCATCATAGACTCCTATAGCCTCACAGATTCCTATTCCTATAGTTAGATTGCTATATATCATGAAACACAACAGCAGAGGGGATATAAAACTGGTAAATTTGTGAATCTTTGTTACATTAGTTCCTTCAAATTTACTAAAAATACTTGACAATTTGAAGATATTTTGATTCAGTCACTTGTACAGCATGGTTTTTAGGATATTATTAGAGACAAGTAATTCAATATCATGATTTTTCACTGCTGAGAACAAATTATTACAAAGCTTACAATACATAGAAACTCAACATATGATGAACATAAGCACAATATATAGGCAAATTTAGACTCCATTGCTTAACTAAGTCAAAAAATACAGAATTACAAAGATATGGAAGTCATGCCAAGATAAAGACCTAAATTTTGAGACTGCATTAATGGCTATGAAGAACCATTAGACTCAACACCTATCATATATACTCAAGAAAAAATTTTGGACAATACTTCTACATATATTTTCTAAAACAAATTGGTTCATTTGAACTATTCTAGATTCCTCTTCAACAGGCTTGACACAAGCACAGTAGAAGTGATACCAAACTCACCCAGCTTTCACTCGACCACCACAAGCAGAAGTAGTAGGATTTGGGGAAAGCTTCCTGTAAAACGCAGGAAGGTTAATGCATAGTTAGTCTATGCAAGTGAAATGCATTGTGATGCATTGAGGGAAGGAAAAAGACACCTTTCTCAATACGCATCAGTCTGTGCTGGATCTTTTTGCTCTGACTGCACAAAACATCTCAAAGTAACCTGCAAACCTACAACACATTGAGCTTTAGTGCTGCAGCAAGTGATGAGTGTAACAGTCATAGATGGCAGTTTTGACAGCTGAAAGCATATTAAAGTTGTGTTAAGAACAGGTCTGAGACTAAACTAAAATAGTAGGGAACCACAGAAAGTATAATTCTTGAATCAAGGCAGGGTGTAATCCCAGAACCATTCAGTTCGCATCAATAAAATTATGATTTGCTGAAGCAACATGATTTATATGCAGAGTATTTGGTCAATCAGTCCATTATGAAGAAGTCTAATAAGCTAGAAGAACATGTCATATGGCATCACCTTCCATGGGGAAATCTCTGCATGTTTGCATATATCAGTAAAGACAAAAATTTGTCATGAGTAACTATGCATTGTTTATATCTTCTCTTTGTGCAGGCTTGATGGCTTCCTGGTGACTTTTTCCACTATCATGGGGGTTATGAGGGTTAAAATGTCTTCTTGATCCTTTCCATCTGGATGCAGGTGCTGAATGCTCAAGCAGGGGGAACAGAGGGGTGATAGGTATCAGCTCAGCATTGCAAGGAAGTTCAGACCAACTTTGCAGTAGCCTTTAGGTGCTGGTTGCACATAGTATCCTAAAAGGATAATCTTTCTCCTTGAGGAATACTGAGAGAAGGAAGTTAAAGGAGCTGCCTTGTTTCTGAGAGGGAATAAGTTCATCACTAAGGGAAAGTGTATACATATATTTCTCACTTTTCTCCTAGCCAGCACCATCTTCTGCTCATTTTAGCAAGGTTTCTGACAGTGGATTTGACAGTGACGAGGACACAGGCATGCATCAAGGGCAAACATCTAAAATAGGCCATTAACAAAACATCTTAAATAGCTGTTCTCCAGTAGACATTGTCAAAAAAATTGAATGGTAGTAAAAATCTCTAGAGTATCTGCAGGGTTGCCGAAGGGACACTACAGCACAAAAACCAACAGGAGCAGAAGGCAGTGCAACACAACAAAATAAGCATGAGGGCCAGAAAAGGAGGGAGTGCTCAGTTTAAAGGACTAACAAGGAAGAAGTGGTTTGACAGTACTTCAAGTACTTCAAAATAACAAGGCTATTTTACATGGCTTGACACAGGTATTTAACAGATTCACTGTAGAAAAAATAGGATAATACAGCAATATTAAACAGAACTGTAAAATAAAACTCCTAAACTACTCTAAATATGCAGTATGTATGAAAGTATATCAAACAACAGCAGCCCTTTTGTCATGGCCCTGTCACCACAGCACACTCAGCAGTGTTTGTACCACTCCAAAAACATCCAGCTGAGCCTCGCTGTAAAATGCCTGAGCCAAAGGAAACCACCACACCTGGCTGTAAACCACAGAGAAAAACTTGAGAAACTTTGCTCTGAGCAAAGCTTAGAACCACCACCTGAAAAACACTTCCATCAGTAGGATGGTAGAGCCAGCTGCTCATTAAGAAAAGGCTAAAGCAGCCTCCCCATTCCTCTCTGGAGCAGGCAAGAAAATTCAGCAATACATTAAAAGACTAATTGCTCACAAGTCCTTATCTTGTCAAGATTCCAGATTCTTTCCTCACTGCAGCAGTGACTGAGGACACATCCTTCTCCTTTCTTTCCTGAGACCCCATCACTTCATCACTGCAGCTACTGCAACACAGCCCCTGCATTCAGAGTGCCCTGGTCCTGTACATGGGCCTGGGGCTGCCCCAGCACTCTTGCCACCCCAGCTCTGAGCATCTTTCATGGGTACCATTTCATTAATACACAAGAACTAGGTTACGCTAAGTTTAGAACTGACACCCTTATTGTGCTGTTTATTTTTCATTTATGGCTGTACCAGTAACAACTCATGACACATTTCCTCCCTATCCCTTAGCCAGGCAGCCCCTCTAAGCAGATATCCAGTTTAATGGAAACAGGATTTTCAGTCCCCATTCCACACATTTCAAGACTGGCACATTTGGCTAACCAGAACAGCACTGGATGAGCAGTTGTGGGCTTGCAGACAGAAGGGTACGAAGTGTCAAGACAGCTGCAGTCACTGATCCACATTGCCAAGTGCATTTAGCACTAAGTAACTCTCATGCCTACATTTTTGCAAACAGTTTTTTATTTTTAATAAATGTGTTAAGGAGTAACAGCTGTGTTTGGGTTAACACTGTCTTACAGTCAGGAGGTCAGACCTGACTCCACAAAAGCCACCTGGGGTGGCTTTGTTTGTGGCCACATCCGCACACAGCCTATACTCGTTTTTTCAAGCTATTCACTATGTCTCATTGATATGAACTATTCTGTTTTGGGTTAAGGAAGACAGACCCATGACTAACCAAACTGCCGAGTTAACTATGCCATTCATGGGATCAGACTGCAGAATATCATATTTGGATTTGAGCCATGAAGGTTTAGACAGATGTGGAGTTACATGTAGCTGCCAAGAAAAAAAATACAAACTCCTACAAGCTCAAAGGTTTTCATGCAGGTGGGCTTCAAGAAGTCTTCAAACACTGATATTTTTTTTTTCAGAAGTATGTACTTTACCAAATTGTATGCTTTAGTTCAATTGCAGTTAAGACAAAGCAGGATTTTTAACTCAGCTCAACCTGTTATGCAGAAGGTCCCATTATAGGATTAGATATCCTCCTATGATCACTATAAATTAGTAGCAACCTTAAGAATCTATAAATTCCTAAACTTATTTCCACATTTTGGGCAAAAGAAAACTAAGTTGAGTGCTGTGATTTCTACACCAAGCAGTTACCAAATTCATTCCTGGCTTAAGGGCAGCTGGGGGATTATTTCTGCTTCAACAGATACAACTGTCTTGAACACATAGCAAAAATCTCATATTTCCATAGGGGTTTCATTTAAGCTTCGTAAGGATCTAAATAAGTAAACAAGAGCTCAATAAAAGACTGTCCAGAGTGCTGCCATTCTGCTCTGCAACTGGCACAGAAAAAAGTGCTTTGTATCTACATATTGGTGAATATGCAGGGTACATTTCTCCTATGTGTGGTTAATCATGTCTGGTGGGGCAGATCAAATGCTTGAAGCTGCCAACATTTATAGTGCTTCTAGTTCTGCTTCAGAGGAGACAGCCACTCCATAAAACAGAGGATTCAAGACCGTGTTTTCCTGAGGGACATCGAGAGGGCCAGAGCATTTTAATCTAGGGACATTGCGCTTTCTAGTCAATGATTTATTACCACACTGCCCAGGCAAGATCATCCCCTAATTTCTTGCGTGATGGCTGAACACATTCCAAGCTCTAAGACAAGACAATTCCAGTTTGATTAAATTCCAGACTGATTACTAGTATGAGCATTATTTACATAAAGCAATGAAACATATGAATATCAACATTGCTGTAAAGGGATTTACTCTAGATAAAGTCTTCTGGAACAAATCTCACACCTTTTAATTGAGGCTTATAAGGCTATTTATTCTGTCCACAAAATGGAAAGAAGAAGGCAAAAGATTTCTTTTAAGCTCCATTTCAGTGTTATATTTAAGAATTTCATCCAGAAAATGCTTGAGCAATAAACCAAAATAGATGAACTGTTCAATGATTCAGATGAATTGCTTAAAAAGGGATGAATAGGAACATAAGAAAAAAAATGTCAAAAATAGCTCGGCTAAACTCCCACATTCTCAGAATCTGTGCTTTTAGCGGGAAAGGGAAGGAATGACAATTTCACAAAAGGCTCATTTGAAAAGAGTAAACACCCTTGACAGAACTCATTTACACAAAAGGTAAGCTTGTTGGCAAGCAAAAGCAATCCTTTCCCCAAACCCTCCGTGTCTAAGGAACCCAAGTTCTACTTTCAAATGGACAGTAAGAGAAAAATCAATTTTGTGAAAACTCCACATCCCAAAAGCCTCCAGGAAAGCTCCCTGCAGAAGAACTATGCTCCCAGAAGCTCCTCTTTGGCTTTGGAATTCCACTTTTGTGGTATAGCAGATAAAATAGTTCAAAGCAATTTTTAAAAGAAAATAGGAAAATACAGAAGTGTGATATTCAGTAAAGATGATTTTTTTGTTGTTCCTTCCATTCTTAAGATATCAGCAAAATCAGCACAATTTTGCAAAGCTCAGACATTTTAATGAACAGCACTTTTAAGGAAAAAAGTGCCATTACAATTTTTCCTGACAAGATATTAAAAGTTATTTGGATTCTTTAGGGAAAAACTTCTCAGAACATCTGGGATTCTGAAGTGCCTTAGGCACAAATCCACTTAAATACATTCTAGTGACTTCACTCAAGATGATTTAGCTTCCCAGGAGTGGCTCATGAAATGCAACAACTGTTTGACACACTGGCCACTACAGAAATTTCTTTTAAGCTCATGGCTGTTTTCAGAGAGAGTTTGATATTTGATACTGAATTTTTTTTTCCCAGAGAGTTACCATAGTCTTTTGCTTACCAAGTGCAGTGAGACCCCATCACAGAACAGAGTGAAGTTTTTCTACTTGCTGCTCATATTTCCAGCACTGATAAGTGGGGAATGTTAAAAAGCCACAATGCTGTCTAACTTCAGTAATTCCTGTTTAAGTTTTCTGAGTAGTATTTAAGATAATTCTCAAACAAGAGACAAAATATAAAATTCTCTTTAGAAAGCATCTAGTACAGAAATGCCAGCACCAATCATTATGGAACTATTATTCTACTCATGTCTTCTACATAAAATTTGCCAAGATAAACTTGCACTAAACTAGCATTTAAACCTTCTTGATACTGAGTGCCAGTTAGAAAGCAAGCAAAAAAATTATACTATGCTATATCTTGGCTTCAAACTGCAGTGGTTTCTATCTCCAGATCTCCAGACAAGCCAGTGAACTGACAGCTCCCTGGCAGCTGTGAATATCTGCCACACAAAAGTGTGCTGCAGGCTAGATACCTATCTCAGCTACACTGATAACAAGAAAAGCTCTTAGTAAACAACCTCATTTTAAAAACAAATACATAACTACCTAAGGCAAAAAGGAAACTAATTTTGTATGCGTGAAGTTCGCATTTATGAAGTCAATGAATCAAGAATCCAGTCAAAGGAAAAGAAATTATCTAGCTCCTTTTCCAAGCAATCCAAACTCATCATTCCATTTCTAAGAAACTAGTTTTAATAGGTCTGTTTCAGTAATTTTGAAAAAATCTCAAAACTATGGGACAACCTTGTTTTGAGTCTAAAAACCTGAAACTACATTTTAATCAACCAATTTTCATTGACAGAAAGATTAGCCATCCTCAAGAGTTGTGCATTAAACTCCTGCATTTGATCTCTCTACTTCTGGGCTGTGACAGTTTGATATTGTTGTTAAGTACTCCCCCTCATGGTCTGCTACAACATGGCATTATCCTCACATAAGCACTGATATATATTTTATATATATAAAAAAATCTGTACTAAACAGGGCCTATACCATTGCAACCCATGTTAGAAACTGGTTCACTGAATAAATCTGTGACAACTACTTGCCACCGCAAATTACCTGCAGAAGTACATGATCCCTCATTGTTTTGAGATTTATTTTTTGATGATCATTACAAAATTTCAGTAACAAATACATAGACCAAATATCTAGAAGAAATCCATTAAAGCTGGATTGGCCAACTACTCCCCTGTTTTGTCTGAATTTTACTCTGGATTCTATCTACAGAAAGACATTGTTAACAGGAGATTTGCTGCAGAAGTTACTTAGCTAATTTCTGTAAGAAACAAGTTTAGCATAGTGAAATGAGATGTCATTAAAGTAGTATTTAATAAATGTTCCTGTGGAAGTTGAAAAACATGCCATATGCATACACAGTCAGCACCATTTTTATTCTGTTCCATAAAGGAATGAGCTCATTGATGAGAATAATCCTGTAATTATTCTGTACTATAACCTGTAGTTACTGTACAAGCACTGAATAAACCTACCTCAGTTCCCTACTTCAAATCAAGAGGCCTAATTTAAATATTAATTTCAAAACACAGAGCAGATTAACTTCATTCTATTGCACACTTCTAGATGTTTGCTGTTTAGACCTTTCATAAAACTGCTGAACTTTATTAAAAGGTCTTCAACATAAAATGCTTTTATACATTCAGGAAGTCCTCTTTTTACTGAAAAAAATATTTCAGGAGTGATGTGATTTTGCCACCCTTAAAATCACATCATTCCGGAGTTCTCAGGCCTCCTGAAAAGCCTCCAAAATTCAGCCAGTACCTTCAAAGAAAGGCTAGCAATAAAGTCTCCCAGATCCTGTAACACTGAGCAAAGCACAGGAAGGATTACACACCCCCTCTGGAAATAAATGCCCATTCAATTCAAGCTTTCTTCCCTGAACTTTAACTGGATGTTCTGGAGTCATTTCAATATAACAGTTTATTGAAGAGATCCTTTCTGAGAGTGCTTTTATCTTTGCTTACCAGTTTACAATGAGTGTGTTTATCCACAATGGATTTGCAATTTGTCTAAATAAAATAGGCAGTTTAACAGTTATCTGCAGTATATTTTAAGCAAGAGAAAAAAGTGATTTAGAATGTTCATTAAGACATCCAAAAATGTAAACAGCCCTATGGTTAACATTACTTTGGGGGAACTCTGCAAAAACCTGCTAAAATCCCCTCACCAGAAACTGAGTCTCAGTACTGATTATTCCCACATGCAGTTTGCAAAATAGAGCCTAATACTATTTTAATCCCTTCCAGGAACACAAGGAAAGTCTGAAGACACTCTGTACACACAGATTAAAGGATGCACAAGAACCTGAGAGTGCTTTGGGGTCTGCTCTGACATTTAGAGGGTCATCTCCGTTCAAGAAGCTCACTTGATTTTGCTTCCTAAGTTTCTGAAAAGACATGCTTGCAATTCAGGTTCTTTAAGTACAAATTTACAAATAAATGTTCTTAAAGAAGGCTGTTTTATATTGTAGAGATGTTTTTCTGGGGGCTTTTCTCCTGCTTCATCTTTCTGAACACCATGAAATACACTCTTCACCTTTCAATTCTTCTACCAGTACAAAACTATCAAATATCAATTTCAACTGTGTCCTTCCTAAGCTTCCTTATATTTAAGCACTCTTCTACATTTGCAGAATGCACAGTTCTGGAATTCTTTCCCCATCCTCAAAAAAATTCTATAATTGGAATTAATAGTATAAATTAATTGTTAAAGTATATTCTTAGTTATCATAGAATCATAGAATGCTTAAGGTTGGAAGGGACCTCTAGAGATCATCTAGTCCAACCCCCCTGCACACGCAGGGTCACCTACAGCATGTGGTTCAGGACTGCGTCCAGGAGGGTTTGAAGATCTCCAGAGAAGGAGACTCCACAGCCTCCCTGGGCAGCCTGTGCCAGGGCTCTGTCACCCTCACTGTCAAGAAATTTTTCCTTAAGTTCCTAAAGCTAAGTCTTTTTCCTTAAGTCCCAGTTAATGCTAAGACTTAATTTTTGGAGCAGGGTGTTTGTGCTATATATATATATAAAAATAAAATTTGTTTAATGCTCTATACATATATACATGTATAAGATCCTCAATAAGGCAGGCAATTATCTAATGAGCATGGGATTGTGTTGCTTTCTGGCTGTAATCTCGACTATATAGTTTAAATATATATGGGAAACAAACCTACTAAGACAAAAGAGGACATCTACGAGCTCTTGGCAAACCATCAGAAAGACACAAGAGCAGGACTGGCAGACAAGTAACACTGATGACACCAGCCAGACGTAACACTGGGGAAACACTGGGCTACCACACCTTAGCACACACTGATCCACTGTTAACTCTGACAGTCATTTCAGTGCCTGTAAAACTAAACTAAGGCCAGCTGATCGGGATGGTGACAAGAGGAGATGAGGGCCCCATGGGACCACAATTAAATAGCAATTATTTTATAGTGACAATTACAATAAATCCATTATAGTCTGACCCATTCCACTTTGCTGATACAAGTAGATGAGGGCTGCCACACACTCCAGTCTACTGGTTACATGCAGAGGACATCAAGTGCTTTGGTTACAAACCAGGGCAGAGTGGACTAAAGGTGAGCATCACTAGAAAATTCATTACCTGCTGCAGTCTAGCAGTAATTAAGCAGGGATGAAATCAAAGAGAAATAGTAGGGTAGCAGAAAAGATAGGGCAAATAAAGCATGGGGCATTACGCAGAACACAGGTTTCAGAGGACTAAAGCTATTACTGCTTCATCTGATTTGTGACTTATAACCTTCAAGATTATCAAAGCCAAATCTCACTCTTCTGAAGGTCAGCACTAAGGTTTTTATCAGCCTGACACTTATTGTGGAAAATTTTCCCTGATGTAAAAGCCCTTTTTTTGAATGATAAAGGAATGATCACAGGAAGGCTTTGCATAAACAACTCCCACTTTTTTTCATGAAATACTTAAGACCATCATACTTCAATTTAATCAGGACTGCAGGTGACATTATCAAAGTCTCATTCACATCATACAACCACTCAACTTTTGGAAATGGGCATGGACTTCTAGAGTAGGGCTGCTTTAGAGACAGATTCAAAAAAAACACAGAACAAGTATGAAATATAGATGCCAAAGTCTAAAGTTTATAGATTTTTACATGTCTAGATATTAGAGAAGTAAAACATTCACCACTTAACCAAACTAGAAAGCTTCTGTTTCCACTACTGTTCTGCTTAACGCCCTGCAAAGCCCAGTAATGCTCAGCCCAAGCAGGGCAGCTTGCTCTGCAAAGCCCAGTATTTTCCGTTAAATATATGGAAAATAAGGGAAGTCTGACTCAAATTATACCTGAGATACTTGGGATGCACCTGAATCCTAAGTATAAAGAACACTCACCATTCCGTACCCTGCCTGATAAAGCAGCAGTGTGTTTAAATACACCAGGATTACTTAGTTACTTACACTGGACAGTAAAGGCCTTTTGCAGAAAAAAGTCTTGCTGTTAATGAGGTTCGGGCAGTGGGTTTCTTTCCCACATGGCTTCAGTCAAAGCACGCTCATGATTCAGCAGAGCTTTGTGTGGCAGACAACAAGACTACAGAGAAACATGGTGTAACAGCATTACAGCAGACAGACAGATGGTGTCAGCAACAAACTGGCAAATATATCATTTAACATAGAACAAGGAACAGAATATGAAGGTTGGAAACATAATGCAATACTGTGATAAAATAATTATGTAATTAATAAGCACACTTGTATGTTGCAAGTGTTTCACCCAAAAGAGCAGCTAATCACTAGTCATCCCCATCAGGTTGGAATATGGATGGATCCCCTAAAAAGGGCAACAATCTTTAGATATACTGTAACAGCACTGTTTGTCACACAACACAAGCACAGCAGCAGTTAGTTACATCCCTCATTTCCACTAATCCCAGCTGATACTACAAGTCTGCCCTTTGGCATATCAAGTCATCATTTACTTTCTACCTAATCAGATTTGGAAGCCCCAGTGTACCACACACCAAAAGTTTTCTTGGAAGTAAACTAACATGATTGACCTGGCTAAGAGCAGAACAAATTGAAACAGCTCTACATTTTCACCAAACTGCAACAAGAGACACTGCACTGAGAGCAGCAATGGTGTAAGATTATTGACATTGAATTTTGGAGACATGGTGTAGCAGCTGTTGTGGTGATGCATTTATGGTTGGGCTTGATGATCTTGAAGGTCTTTTCCAACTATAATGATTCTATGATTCTATTCTATGATTTGCTGGAATCTGTCGGAATTGAATCGGAAGTCTTAAAGCTATGAAGAAAGGATAGCAGAAGAAAAGTAGTTCATAAAAATGGAAAAAGTGGAGACAACCACTACACCAAGTTATGACTACTGTATTCAGCATGGGAAATTAGGAAATTCTGCTCTAAATTTGGTAGTGAAACCAATGTCTACAGAGGTCAGTGCCTTCAAGATCATTTTACCTGAGACCTAATTTCACTTAGGACCATCCTGATAGAAGTTGGTTTGATATTACCACTACATAATTGATAAGCAAAAAGCAAACTAATAAAAAAGAGCAACTGAAAAGTTAAATGATTGAATTTATAGTAAGTGACTCAGATGAGAAGCATAAGTCATTTTTTCCTTGATAGTTCTTTAATTTTAAACTTATTGCATCACCAGAAACATAACATCCCTTGAAACAGCTTTGTCCAGATCTGCCCAAACACTGCAGTCAGATTTACAGTTTTCTTGGATTCTCAGATCTCTTATTTATTGAGATTTCTATCATCTCCTGCAGTGACTGCCAAATAATCCCTGCTCATAAAAATTTAATCTATGACAGCAGGTTAATGACACAAGGCTTGTAATATGTCTGTTTTTGAGTTATGCTAGCTCTCTGTGCCAAACAGTGTAACTGATTGAGACTACCAAGAACCTGGGATCTGGGAAGTAGATGCAACAAAAACACAACCTTTCTGGTTCTTATACTAACTTCATGATAGACTTGGATACCTACAGGGCCAACCTTTTGCTGAGATCTTCCACCAAAAGGTAACATTCCAAGATACATTAGTATGCTCACTGGGAGCTTAGGTATTAATCTGATATTTTTCTATTTAAGTCAGTGGCACACAAATGGTAAGAGACCTTCTACAAATATCAATACACAAAATCAATAATATTTAATTCAAGATTCATTTTACCAACAAAACCCATCAAAATAAAATTAGCATCAGCTGCAGCTTTTCAAGCTTAAACTGCCTTGGAACACTTTAAATCATATGGCAAGACACAATAAAACAGTATTATTCTTCTGAGTTGCTCACTATATTTTACCATATATAAATGTTGGTAGATGAAAATCTCTTCATAGATTCTTTTCTGTATTTTATCAGGATATTTGACTTGGATTTTAAGGAAGTTATATAAATTGTATAAAATGCAAGTGCAAGCTATGAAGGCCAGCACGCAGCCACAGAGGAATAGACATCTGCCAAGACATTCAGATAAACACAGCTCAAGTAGGGACTCAGTTACACTGCAAAGAACACAAAGTCCCTATGAAAGATCACAACCAACTGCACTTCAGCATCAGTTGCAGCCCTCAAAACAAACAAAAAAAACCAAAGAGAATTTCTAACAAATTATGTCACTTTCACAGCAGGTTGTGTTTTTATGTTATATTTATAGTACTAGTTAGAAACAAGGATATCTGAAGAGATAGAGATAGGTACCCAATTTAGTTTCCAGACAGATACCTATGAGCATAGATATATTTTTAATGCATGGTTAATATGAGGACACATCTCTTGATAATTTATGTATCTGTTGCTAGATTCAAAGAAGAGGTGGAACCAATTATTGCTATAGAACACAAGCAACTGCCCTGGTGGTGGTTTTCATACAATCCAGGCCCTGAGACCCAAAACAAAGAATTTGTGTTTTTTGCATTTAACAAAAATTCAAATTTAGCTGAAGTAACATGAGGAAAGAGCCTGTCCCATGAAGGACAAGTGAAATAAAGAAGTTGAACCTATACACCAAACTGCAGAGAGTGGAAATTTAGAACTGGTACCTTTCAAATCAGTTTTCCACCACTGCCTCTTTGGCACAGCAATGGTGTTAGTCATCCTTAAGCTTTTTTTGGTTCCCCCCCTTCCCCTCCATTTAAGATTCTTTGGGGTTAGCCTTTTCATATCTAAAAGGGGAAACATTTTATTTTCAGGACTAAGTATACAGAGATTTCCATTAAACAACACAAAATTGATGCTCTTCATCCTTAATGTAGAGCTAGTTATCTTTCAGTAAGGTGGTCTATATATAAAAATCCTCCAACAACTTTCATATTCACTTGAAAACTGTCCAGAGATGGGCTCTATATTACAACTTAAAACACAGTGAACAAAAATAATGAACATAATATTCAGTTAATAAACCTGTAATGACAATGCTTAACTACTTAATTT